>PVJC01026727.1:0-23798 GCA_004026665.1 Murina feae
AAGGCACCTGGCAGACTGGGGCGATCATAGGACATCCACTGAGAGGTCCCAGACTGTGAGAGGGGGCAGGCAGGGCTGAGGGACTCCCTCCACCCCGAGTGCACAAATTTTTGTGCACCGGGCCCCTAGTATTAATATAAGGTCAGATGACAGTGCCTACCCTTGGTCCTGCTTGCTTAGAGTAGTCTCTTTGCTAGCAACTACTTAATGTCTGAATACCTGCAGGGTTAAGTTCATTTCAAGGGGCACCTTGGATAACGCCCCATATACTCTACTCGAACATTTGTATATTGATATTATCTAGAAGCTTTACAAAATGTTGATATCTGGGTTCTAATCTGGGTTCTGATGAAGATGGGGTAACAGAGACCTAATTTATTCTCTTGCCCTAAATGACGTACAAAAACAGACATCATATGTGAGGTGATTATTTTCAGAATGTATTAGTTATTTAGTACTGAGTAACAAGTTACCCCAAATTTTAGCAGCTTAAAACAACACACATTTATTATATTACAGTTTTATGGTTCAGGAGTTCAGGCACAGTTACCTATTACAAAATTACCACAGATCACCAATGTCAAGAATGATCCTCTAGCTCAGGGTTTCTCCCAAGGCTGCAGCTGAAGTGTTGGGCAATGCCATGGTCTCATCTGAATGCTCTCCTGGGGCCTCACTCATGTTGCAAGACTCAGCTCTTTATCGGCAGTTGAACCAAGGGCTTCTGTTATTCTCTGCGAGTTAGCCAGAGGCTGATCTAAGTTCCTTGCCATGTAACATGGCAGCTTGCTTCATCAAAACCAGTAAAAGAGTCTGCTAGTGGTGGAAGTCATAGTCTTCTGTAGCCTTCTGGAATATGCAAGTGATATTTGATCACATTTGCAATATCCTACTTGCTAGTCACTAGATCCAACTCCCACTCAAGAGAAGAGGGTTACACCCTGGCTGGTTGCTCAGTGGTTACAATGTCAGACTGAGGACCGAAGAGTCTCAGGTTCCATTCCTTGGTTGTAGGTTCAATCCCTGGCCCCAGTTGGGGCACAAGTGGGAGGCAGCCAGTCAATGTGTCTCTTTCACAATGATGATCTTTCTCTCTCTCTCCCTCCCTTCCACCTGGTTTAAAATCAACGGAAAAATATCCTTGAGTGAAAATTTAAAAAGAAAGAGGGGAGAGTTACACAAAATGTGGATACCGCAAGGTGAGATCATTTAGGGTTGTCTTACAAGCTGTCTCACACTCAGACATTGAACAACAGAGAGCAAGAAACTGTAGCTTCTAACAGAAGGGAAACAAGCGAAGTTAACTGAACGACTGTATAAGCTTACTGCCAGGAGGGCATTTCCCCCTTGAGCCTTTGGCTGAGTACTGATCTGTGCATGTTGAGCAGAAACTACCTGAATCCAGAAAGATAACCATCAAGAAGGAGTAAGCAAAATGACTTCCAGAGTTCACTCAGGGCAAGTGTAGAAAGTCATAATAACCTACCAGACATAGAGTAGAATCCTCCCTTACTCTTTAACCTCTACTAAAAGCCAGTCTGGAATTGTCCTAACCAATTTTAAAGGGAAGTCTCTAAAGTTTTCAACTAATTTCAAGTAAATTAGTTGTGTGCCAGAACAAAATCCAACACTATTTGAAGGAATACCACAAAATTTTGTAATCAGTAATGGAAAATTTGCAACATCTATCATCTAATAACAAATTAGCAGGCATGCAAAGAAGTAGGAAAATAAGACCTAAAACCAGGAGAGAACTTGATCAATAGAAACAGATCCAAAAATGACAGAGGGAATGGAACTAGCAGACAAGAATCTAAAAAGAAGAGCTATTATAAATATGCTCCATATGTTTAAAAAGGTAAAGAAGAACACGATCATGATGTGGAGAAAAATGGAAGATAAAAAAGACCAAAATGAACTACTAAAGAAAAATCCAACATGCAAAATGAAAACACACTGCATGGAATTAACAGAAGACCAGAGGAAAATTCAATGATCATAAAGGTATAAAAATAAAAACACCCAAAATGAAACAGAAAAGCAACTAAAATAATATGAAGAGAGCATCAGTGACCCATGGAACACTATCAAGTGGGCTAATTGGAGGCCCAGAAAAAAAGGGGGAAGGGAACAAAAAATATGTAAGGAAATAATGCTCAAAATTTCCCAAATTTGATATAATCTGTACACTCATAGATTCAATAAGCTCAATGAATTGGAGCAAAATAAGTATTAAAAAACACACATTGTAATTAAATTACTAAAGCCAATGATAAAGAGAAAAGAATGTTAAAGAAGTCAGAAGAAAATGATACTGTATGTACAGAGCCATGACAAGAATTACAACAAGCTTCTTATCAGAATCTATCCAATCAGAAAACAGTGGAAAGTCATCTTCAAAACATGAAAAGGAAAAAAAACAGCAACCTAAAATTCTTACCTATTTAAAAAATAACTTTCAAATTTGAAAGCACACTAAAGATACTTCAAACAAAACTCATTGCTGGCCAAAGTGAATGATACTCAATGTTACAGGAAGTTCCTCAGGCACTAGGGAAGTCATACCAGATGGAATGCATAAAGTAATAAAGAGAGCCAGGAATGAAATTACGTGGATGTATAGAAATGATTTTTTCTCTTTTAAAAAAGTAATTGTTTAAAATAAAAACAGTATTTCCTGGAAATGCGAAAGATAGCATATGAAGAAGTAAAATGTAAACAATACCATAAGAGAGAAGCAGGCAGAAATGAATGTGCCAGGTGTAAGTTTCTGATAACATTTGTTGATGCAACTGTGATTTGTGAGGAAAGACCTCTTCTTCTTCAAGTACCATCATCACTATGAGATGAACAAATGGTAATGCTGTCAAGGGCTTGAGCCACCAAGAACCCATTGGAAGAAAGGAGGCTGAGAGACCCCAGGCCTCAGTTACGTCAAAGGACACTGCAGTTGTTAGCTATACTCTGAAGTTTCCCTAGGGGTAGCCTAGAGCTAGAGATTTCTCACGATTTTTTAAAAAGTATTTTTATCACATACCCATGAGAGCTGCCTTAACTTTTGTTATGTAAAATATAAAACAAATCAGAGTGAACCCTAAATAAACATGAACCAGAACTGCATTCATTGATCAAACCCAATACACGTTTTACTTAACTGTGAACTGAGTCAATCTGTATAAATCTAATGGCTTGTTTTAATTCATATGTTTTTAAAAAATAATTATTAAAAATAAAACTCTGCAACATGAGCATATCCAAGCCTGATAAAATGTGAGTATGGTTCTTCATAGGTTGGAGACTTAGCAGAACAAGGCTGGGGGACCCAGAAATCACAGGGTTAGGGGCTCTCACAGCTCGGGGTCCAGGTGATGGGGGCACATTTGTGGGAGCCAGGGATTCAGAGTTTTGGTGAGGGCCTTAAAAGTAAGGCCTGGGGGGGGGGCAGGGGGCGGGGAATAGGTTTTATAGGACAGTTATGAACAAATTAAGAAGATTAAAATTAGGATCTATGAAGGAAGCTTTAAATAGGGTCAGAGGTAATTTTGCATGAAAAAGAAAAAGTGACTGTCTTCAAATAAATTAAGAGTAATTACCAAAAGATAATTACTAGCATTGTTCATTCCCTACACAAGATAGAAACAAGAAGAAATGGGTTTAAATTGCGATAGTGAAGTTTAGCTACTAAACGAAGAATTTATTGATTAGGAGGGTGATTAAACACAGAAAACTCTAGGTTCCTAAAATGTTTCAAGTGAAACTGTGTTTTCCTGACAGTGAAGTATCTGTTGATATTTAAAATTTCATCCATCTGACCTTTTAACTGTGGATAAAACAGCTGTAAGATAACTGGATTTTTTAATGAATTAATTGAACTGAGTTAATGTTTTGTGGCTTTGGGAAAATTTCACCTAGATAATGAAAAGCAAAGGAGTCATAGTCTGTCTGACCTTGTTTTGGAATAATTTATATTATATAATTAGAACAACAATCTCCTGTGGGTTCCTGCAGCAGACAGAGCTCCACCTAATTAGTCAAGTTTTTCACCTCGATGAGAGTGAGGCTTTCTGAAATCACCCGATGCCTTGACTCCTCCACGAATCACTGCTTTCTGCCACCTCTACACTAAGCCATCCAAAAGCGCGTAGGAACCTTAAACTGGCCATCTGTTTAGAATACGAATGAAGGTGTTGAGAATTCTCATGTTTCAAGCTGGTCATCTGGTTGGCTTCAGGCAAGAAAGGTCTTTACCAACTAATGTTTCAGGGCATCTACAAACAAAGATGACATGAAGTCAGAGGACTCTCACGAATCTGTAAACTGTTTTTCCAGAGAGCTAATGGTTCTCAAGTGTGTTTTCCAGACCAGCATCGGCATTACCTGGGAACTTATTGGAAATGCAAATTCTTGGGTCCCACCCAAGACTTGCTAAATCAGAAACTCCGCAGGTAGAGCCCAGCAAGCTGTGTCTCAGTAAGCCCTCCAGGTAATTTGGTACGGGTCTGACAACCCCTGGATTAAAGGAACGATTTATCGTTATTCCCAGCTGAGCCCAAGTTTGGTTTCAGTGTCTGGCTGCCTGTGTAACGAGTGATCCTTATGGGTCTCTCGCTTCATGCACAGGATTTTCAGGATTTCTAGAGGAAGGAAAGAGACATCAACGATGGGAGTGTAGCAACATGTCTGGATATTAAACATTATGGTATATATATTCAATATACATTGATTTTTTAAAAACAGAAATAGAAGCTTTACACATAACAGAATCCACAAGTATTGGTTGATCATTTCATTCAGCTTAGTCTTTCTGCCTAATGAACTGGTTTTGATCCCCAAAGGAGTGCAGAGGGCAAGAATCTGAAAGATTGATGTTCACTGAAACACAATAAAACAAAATGAAACCTGTGATGGGACTCCGAACATAAGCAGCTGCTCCAGGAAGAAACGTGGAGGTCAGCCCTGGGCCACAAGGGAGGCTGGGCATCCCAGCGCTTAGAGCAGCTCCCATGGGAAGCAGCTGTGCCTAGTTCCTGTGTGATGTCTTACAAGGCAGCAACAGTAGCAATGATGGTAAGAACACCAGAGAGACCCAGAAAAGGACTGAAGTTCTACTGAGGCTGCTGTGATTTGAATATCAATATGACTGTATCTCTTTATCCACAGGTTGGTCAGGCCTGGCACAATCAGGTTACACATATAACATAAAACACACTAAACCACACTGGGAGAAGCGAGAATGCACGTAACCGGAGCTCCCTTCAGTGTGTTACATGGGGAGTGATTTGAAGCCTTGGCAACTTGATCTAGGTGCTTTCAGATTCCAAGCAGTGTTGTGATTGTCAGGCTCAATAGCTGGCTATCTATTGATGTTGATGGCCTGGGAATTATGCACCTGAGAAAAATCAATTCCTATAACATTTTTTTAAATGGAATAAGCTGCAGTGGCTTCTATATGATCAGTAGAACAGAGAGCACTGAAGCTAAGAGGCTTCAGGTCTATTTTGAACCAGTGGTCAATACGTATTTATTGCTTTTAGAATGTGTGTCGTGAATTCATTCTAGAAATATTTATTGAGCGCCTATTATGTGCCAGAAATGGTGGAGACACTGTGAGTCATGGAATCAGTCAGACTGTGGTCAGGTGCTTTAGAGCTGCTCTCTCCAGCACAATAGCCACTGGCCACGTGCAGATACTGAAATGCAATTCTGTGGTCGCTTGCTACATGTCCAGTACTTACTAGTCACAGGTGGCCACCATCTTGGTCAGCACCGATCCAGGAAGTAGGGGGATTTCCCATTGCCTGTCTCCCCAAGTGTTCCAGCTGGGATTTTCCTTTCCCACTTTCATCTCCTCCTAGGATCAAAGCCCTCCACCTCTTTCGGGGCTGGTGTTTGCTATGCATACCCTGGGCCATGGTATTGGCTGAAGGTGCCACGTGGGTCATTTTGACTGGGTCTCAGAAAATCTTGAGGCAGATGCTGGTTTCCATCGGCTGAGTGGACCATGGGCAAAATACCACATTCGCTTTCCAATTTCATGGTTACGGTATAAACCCTAGGTATGGGAGAAAGCCCTTTGACTTCCCCTTTTGATTATCAGAAAATCTGTTTGAAAAGTTAAAGGTAGAAACCTGGACCTTTAAGGGTTTCTTGCTTTTTCTCTTGTTCTCATTTTCCTCCCTGGGGCATCATAGATGCCTCTGCTGAGAGGCGGAAAGTCATGGGCAAGGACAAGAGGGAAACACAGCGTAGAGATGAATATGTCACGATATTATCCTGCTACATCAAAATAGGCGAAAGCGTGATTCTTGCCTACACAACCGCGAGAACATGAAAAATGGGGAAATTCATGAAAAGTTAATAACCATAAAGGGCGAAGCAACAATATTAAACAGATATGAAAGAGGTGTCGCCGGGTCTGCATTATTAATAGCCAAGGGCTGTTGTGGACGCCAAGTGTGCATTCTCACAGGAAGGAAAGGTTCCAGCCACAAAGGCTTAGATGGAGAGAGGGGAGAAGAGGGTGGAAAGCCAGGTGGGAAACATGATAAGCAGAAGTGGGAACATGGACTGGGAGTGTTATTTGAGATACAAAGAATGTAAGTGTTTGCCTGTGGTGTAGGGTGAGGGAAACTCCTAGGGAAGGCCAAGAAATGCCACCATAGACCCTGAATGGCAGGCTGACGGGCCTGGTCGTTAATCCTGTAGCGGGATGGGAGTGTCCCTGGATGCTTTTAATGGGGAACTGAGAGAGAGCAGTGCTATGACAATGAACCTTGCATTGAACCATAGCAGTGATATCTGGATATCTGGATATTTGGATGTACTGAAGCTGAGGCAGGCTGGAGACAGGAGTGTGTGTAGGAGGCTATTCCAGGGTGGAGGGGGAAGTGACGCAGGGGTGGATTAGAGTGGGTAGCAGTGGAATGAACAGTGAACAGCGAGTGTGAGTAGCATGTTGAAGAAAAATTCAGCAGGGCTTTGATTCTTTGAAGCTGAGGGAGAGGGGGAGAAGTCAAATATGCTATTAACTTTGGCAAATTACTTAGCATCTATAAAATATGGTAATAGCTATGTTTTACAGGTTTGCCGTGTGAATTAATAAAAAGATCTTTGTAAAACACAAGAAATCTCCACATACAAATGTAACTTGAACCCGTTGTTTGGAACTCCAATGGCCCACCACTGCCCCCCCCATCCCAGCAGTCAGGGCCCCTGAGAAGCAGGTCTGCTGGAAAGGCGAGACCAATGAATGCTCTTTCCATATGGTCTGGGACACGTTGAGATTGCCCATAGACCCAATTCTCAGTACTTCCTGTTAAACAGAGTTTATATCCTCTCAGGCCAACCCTCAGTGATGGTCCCAGGCTGGAACCACTGGAATATAATAGAACTTGCAAGAGCATATTGGAGCCCGCTGCTCTATTTTTAAGCACATGCCTGGTTTCAGGTCTCTCTTAAAGATTTCCGAGGCTTCTCCCATAACAAACAAAGGGCCAAAGCTCAAAAGCCAGATGTGCTTGTGTCTTTTATGGTCTCAAACATCTAGTCTCATCCTAGAAAGCACCTGCTTTTTCTCTGTTTCTAATCATTCCTAATAAATTTGAGCTTATATTTTCACACCAGCCACAAAACCTTATTTAACACATAATATTGCTGCATGTAGCTTAGACTTATAATGAAAAATAGGAAAAAGTGCTAAATATAGTGCTAGTTCTCATTAAAAAAAAACACAAAAATAAAACAAAATGGGGAAACTGAGTAGGAATTTTTTTCTATCCTATTTATATTAAACTAGGAGCCTGGTGTACAATCATTTGTGCACTCTCAGGGGTGGGGGGGAGGGTCCCTCAGCCCGGCCTGTTTCCTCTCACATTCTGGGACCCCTCGGGGGATGTCCACCTGCTGGCATGCCTGGCCAGCCTGGGTGAGGGGCTGATAGCAGTTTGCAGGCTGGCCAAGCCTGCCCTGCCTGCCCCGCCCATCCCATGGCCTGCCACCCACCCTGCCCACCCCACCGCCTGTGCCATACCCGCCTCCGTGGCTGCTGGCCTCCATCTTGGCTGAGTTAATTTGCGTACAGCCGCTCTGATTGGCTTGTGGGCATGGCTTGGCAGATGGGCATGGCTTAAGCATCTCAGAGAGATGGTTAATTTCAATATTACTCTTTTATTAGAGAAGATACCAGTGCTTAAGAAAAGTTGGTTGCATTTGTGGAGAATATAGGGGCAGATGGAGATTTTTATAAAAATTATGAAGGAAATCTTCTGAGCACCTTTAAATTCTCTAAAATGTGAAGGTTCTGAGTCTTTATGTTTAACTTCAAGTCTCTGACCTTCCTTTTTGCTTGAAACAGGTGCATATAAGTAGACTGTGAGGATGTCGATACAGATGTGCACATGTATGCACACGTGCAGATGAATGTATGTATTCAAAAAAGGAGCACAGGAAGGGAAAGAGAGGATAATATGGCAAAAACATCTTTCTGAGTAATGATAAATAAGGGGAAAGAAGTTAAAAAGAGTATGTGTGTATAAAAGGAAGGAATTGATCTGTGAATAGCAAAGACAGAAGGGAAAAAGAAAGGACAATAAAGGTAAGTCTGCCTCCAGGAGATGTTTGGTGGTGGTCGAATAAATGAGACCAAACACAGGGCAGTGCAGTTGCGAAGTGGCAAGAGGGAAATGAGATTCCAGCTAATTATGTTCAAGGTCTAAGATGATAACTTGGAGAGTGTCTCTATTCTGGAACCCAAAGAAGAGTCAACATATATCAAAGTTGGATTATAAATAACTAGGAGCCCAGCATGCGAAATCACACAAGACCTCAGCGTCTACCACACCAGTTCGGGGGTGGGACCCCAGTGACCATCACGCTGGCATGGGGGCGGGACCCAGAAAGAGTCCTGCCGCTACCACTGCCACTGCCGCTATGGGAGGTCCTCCAGTCAAATACTCCAGAGTCAAGTCCCTGCTCACCCATGTGCGCCTCGGCCACACACACCAGCCTCCTGCTGATTGGTCCTTATGGTGTGATGGTGTGATGACCACAGCCTTTTTATATAATAGATTGGTGAATCTCTTCCAGGGGACCCAGTGTCTCTTTACTGCCCTGGCAGGCAGGACAGCAGGTTCCACTGAGGCATCCAGTGACGCACCGCTCCCAGGTAAACTTACTGCCATCGCCATCCCCCATTAGATTCTCCTGTCTGCTGTCTTCTAATTTCAGAACACGTTTCTAAGTAAGTTGGTAAACTTACCCACACAAATGGGGATGGGAGTACTAATGAGTTCACCTGCAGTGGCACTTAATCATTTAAAGTGGCACTTAAAATCATTTAAAGATGATTTTCTAGGAATAGCTATTTAGGCTCCAAAGGTGTCTTAGGCAAGTTGATGGGTCCGTAGGGGAGACAGGGAAGGTCTTTGGGCATGACTTCTCAGAGCATTCCACATAGAACTTTGATTCAGCTCCAATAAAGAAGGCAAAAAGGCCAGGGAGTTGGGGATATTTTACCCTTTCTCAATTTAATTCTAAGATAATTCAGTGAAGACTGCTGGCAGTTTTTGTAGAAGGGTAGCTGTGTTCCCAGAACTGCAGGGCACCAGGTTTATGAAACTTTCAGTCTTTAAACCATGAGAATCCTAGGCCATCTCAGACAGTTGGTCACTCCAACATTCCTTCTCACCTTCGTCAGGCCATGACTTGAGTGAGGTATACCAGGAGAGGGTATTGATCTACCATCTGTACCCTACTAGCTTTTCAGTAAAGAAGTAGTAGAGCTCAGTATTTATACTACCAGTTTTTACTATTTCCCATTGTCCTTTCCCTCACTTCCCACCTCCCAACATTTCTGTAGTCATATCAAAGGCAACTTCTGTTGCTTGGTATCATTAGCCCAAACTAAAGAGGCCACAAAGCATCCAATACCTCTAAGTTCCAAGTCTCTGTGGTTAGTTACAGCACTAATAGTCATGATTTATAAAGTCCAAAGCTGACCCTGGGCAAAATTATGAGGTACCTATTTTAGGTGTCCCAAGTCTATCACTGTCTTTTCCTAAACAGGACCTGAGTGCCTCTCATCCCCTCTTCCTCACAGTAATGCCTGTGCCCAGGGGAATATCTAATATGAGCAATTAGTGTGAATGAAGTGGTCTCTCCCTCAGGCTGATTTTAGTTGTTAAATCCTATCTTTAATTATATTCTTTCATTCTTTCTACTAATAAGTATTCACTGAGAGCCTTCCTGAGGAAGTGGAAATACAGTAAGTGAAAGTGACATAGAGGCTGCCCCCAAGGAACTTACAGAATGTGGCCTCCATTAATTGCAGACATCAACCAGAAAAGGAGTGTTTGGGGGTGGGGATGATTTCCTAACTGCTCACAAAATAGGAGCTCTTAGGCTGACGCTGAGAGGGGTTATTGTGTCAGGCTGATGCAGTTATGAACTCAGTGTAGGAATTATTATGGAAAGTAGAGCTTAAAGTCACAGAGTCTTGTCTACTTCTCCATTTGCTATGAATTGAGAGATGTTAAGAGCAAAGGGATGGGGAATTGGAGAAGTGGACCCATAAAAGTTAGGATCAGGAATAAAACTAAAAAGGAAGAAATCTAAAATAGAGAAACATAAAACCCTGATTTAGATCCAAAAAAATCACTTTATTTCAAGGACTATATAAAAATCCCCCCAAAGAAAACAATTTTCTGTATAATGTCTGAGACAGGGACTGATTGAATAAATATGGTTCATCTTACTATGGAATCTAATGCAATTATTGAAAAGCATACAGTCATGTGCACATAACAAAGGAGTGTATACTAGTATGTGACAGTGGTCCAATCTGTATATATAAAAGCCTAGCAACTGGAATGGCAGAATGACTGGTAGCTATGAGGCGCACTGTGGCAGCCAACCAGCCTGATCCGGACCCTCATCGGCCCCTCCTCCTAACCAGTCCCACCCCCGATCAGCCTCCAATACCCTGATTGAGGGTAGGGTCAGCTGGCCAACCACCCACAGCCCCTCCCTGTCACTGGCCTGGCCTGATGGGCCCCCATCAGGGAGGGCCGGCCAGACCCCACCTGTGCATGAATTCATGCACCAGGCCTCTAGTAAGATTATAAGGGAACTGAACAATCCTAATCACTTAGTGACACTGTAGCCATCCTAATATCACAGAGGATTACATTACCCATGTGTTTGTGGTAATGCTGGTGTAAACAAACCTACTGTGCTGCCATTTGTGTATAGTACATAAATGTATGAAAGTACAACACATACATTTATGTACCATACACAATCATTATCTATATACATAAAAGCCCAGCGACCAGAATGGTGGAATGACCAGAATGACCAGTGGCTATGATGCACACTGTGACAGCTATCCAGCCTGATCCAGGCTCCAATCAGCCCCTCTTCCCAGCCAGCCCCAACCCCAATCAGCCTCAAACACCCCAATTGGGAGCAGGGTCAGCCGGCCAACTGCCTGTGGTCCCTCCTTCCCACCAGCCAAGCCCGATGGGCCCCCATCGGGGTGGGTCAGCCAGACCTCACCCATGCACGAATTCATGCACTGAGCCTCTAGTTAATAATAAATGAATGTTACTGGTCTATGTACTTACTATACTTTTTATCATTATTTTGGAACATTTTTTCTGTTTATGAAAATTTTCCCTCTTGTGTTTGATTCAATCTCATGTTGTTTTATACAGTGACATGCTATACAGGCTTATAGGCTGTGCCAGGTAGTCTATGTGTGTAGTAGTAAGTACCATCTAGGTTTGTGTAAGTGCACTCTGTGATGTTCAGACAACAATGAAAGTGCCTAACAACACATTTCTCAGAAGGTATTCCTGTCATTAAGTGGCACATAACTGTAATTATAAAAAATAATGTAGTCGCTTAGGAAAATATTAATATGTTAGCCTTTAAAGTCAAGAGGTGAAAAATTATCTAGATTATGTTGAAAACTATATAAAATTTATGAAAACTGATGAATAAGGACTAGAAAGGAACATGGACAACTGAAAATTGCTGATGTCAGAGTAGTAAGATTCTGGGTCACTTATTTAATTTTCATCTATCATTTTATGATATTGTTTGTAGAACAAACATTCTGATACATCAAGTGGACAGGTAAGGATGGGGAAAACAAAGGCTGTTTACAAAGCACCTGGTGATTTGATTGACTGCAAGCTCAGAATAAGCCAAATGCCAGTGTTATGAGACTACTTTTTAAAAAACTGAGGAAATCAGACTTCCTCTTTGGCAATAGAATCCAGATCCAACAGAAATATAAGTCTTAACATACTGTGCATGAATCCAAGCACATCTGGACTATTCTGTTTAGTTCTGGGTGACTCCTTTTATGGGAAACATTGATAAACTAGAGTACAGTAAAAGAACAACAACTTGAAGATTTGGAAAGATCTGAAAAGAGTGGTAAATAACAAATGGTTGGAGAAACTTTGCAATTCTAATTGAGAAAAGACAGAATGGAAGGAAGGAAAGAAGGAAAGAAGGAATGAAGGAATGAAGGAAAGGAGGAAAGGAGGGAGGGAGGGAGGGCGGAAAGAAAGGAAGGAAGGAAGACTCAAGGTGGGTGCATCTATAGAATTGTTATGAAAATTAGATTTTTATAAGTTTAGAGGACAGAATTAAAAGTAGAAAACTAAGGAAATAGATTTCCTGGCTTAAAATAAGGAGGAACTTTCTAATTAGGACAAGCCAACAATGCAATGAATTACTTCAAAACATGGTGAACTTCTCATTGTGGGAAGTATTTAAGCAAATATAAGTAAAATGTACTGACATTTACTGGGAGGATGTTCTGGATGGTGCCTAAAGACCCACTGAATCCTTAAAGAATATGTTTCTGTCTAATTTGAAAACGACCAAAATTCTTTTTGGTTTCTGCAATTCTTCAGGCATAGGCATGAGACAGGTCAAGCCTTCCCTTATACATCCTCATTCAATTTAGAGACATAAAATGTAATTAGACTAAAGCGAGATGAGAAGAAATAGATTTTGTCAGTTCCCATTGGATTGTGCGGGTGAATCCTCTGAGTTTATTTTAAACTCCATTGCTCGACATCTGTTTGATACTCTCAACCTAATTACTTTTGGCCACACTGTCATTTATATTCTTGACCTTTAGTCTAATCACTAAGAAAAGGGTGAAAGAAATAATGTTTATGAAGCATCCTCTATGTTCCAGGCAGATTAGTAGGCATATGAGATACAACATTTTCTTCAGTCTTCCAACTCTATTGGGAAGAATTATCATCCCCATGTTACAGTTAAAGGAAACAGAGATTTGCTTCTAATTAAGCAAATATACCCAAGGTTCTGTCCCAAGTGCCAGAGCTGAACTTCAAACCCTAAGTCTGGTTTATTCCGAAGATCTGCTTGACCATGCTGCTGCCATAGCTTTCCCCAAACCAAACCACTGAGACTGAAACTCACCCAGAAGCAACTAAAATCCTATCTCAAGACCCTGCCTGTGTGTTCTGTTAGTTTTATTTTTGGAAACTGAGCTCCTTTCCACAGAGGTCCTCAAGCTGCTTATCCTTTGAATGAGAATGTTCAAGCCAATAAGTTACTTCTGGGATCACTGGCTTACCGGCTGTGGTAGAAAGAATAACAGCTCCCAAAGATGTCCATGTGAAATGGCAAAAGAGACTTTTCAGATGTGATTAAGCTTAGGAGCTTGACATGGGGAGATTATCCTGAATTATCCAAGTAGTCCCACTGTAATCACAAAGGTCTGTATAAGAATGGGGCAGGAGGGTTGGAACAGGAGAAGGAGATATGATTAAAGCAGGTGTGTGTGTGTGTGTGTGTGTGTGTGTGTGTGTGTGTGTGTGTAAGAGAGAGAGAGATTTGAAGATGCTATGCTATTGGCTTTGAAGATGGATGGAGGAACCATCAGCCATGGAGTGCAGAAAGCCTCTGGAAGCTGGAAAAGGCAAGAGAATAGATTCTCCAGAAGGAACTCTAGCCTGCTGATTCCTTGATTTTTAGGACTTTCTTACTTCCAAAAATAAGATAATAAATTTGTGCTGTTTTAAACCATTGGGTTTATGGTAGTTTTTTATAGAAACAAGAAAATACAGCCTTGAATATCTCTTTCTTTGAATAAAGAGAAATTATCACGTTGAAGAATATCTTGACAACTATGTTAGTGGAGAAGCCAGGAGCTTCCTTCAGTTCTGCCTGTTGGTGAGACAACTAAGATGACTGTGAGTAGCCCTCACAGGCCTAAGACCCAGGCAAGAAAGAGGGAAAAGGGAGGAAGGTGAGATGGAGAGAGGGGGAGAAGGCAAAGAAGAAGGTGGGAGCATGAGAAAAGAATGGATTAAAGAGTGAATGTGGAGGAGAGAGAAAGGCTAACATACAGGTAGTAACGAGCCATTATCCTTCTTTCCACTAGAAAAACATATTGCTAAGTAGTCTATTCCTGAATGGACTTAAAATGTCAAAGTTAGTATGTCTATAATACCGTACCCACAAAGAGTATTAACTTGATTTAAGTTTTTGGAGCAAAGGTTTTCATTTGTCTCTAAACCTCTTGGATTCACTCCAGTGTTCTTCTCTGTTCCCATGCCCAGCCTCAGAGGAGATGAGGCCAGAAAGCCGCCTTCGGCAGGGATTACCACGAGTCCGAGTGGAGAAGGAGAGCACTGACCCTAGTTCAGAGCGCACTGGGGTGAAGTGCGCAGCGTTCCTGCCTTGCTCCTTGTCAAGAAGCAGCACTCCTGTCAGCCTGGTGGTGAGTGTCTGATTCTATTCCTGCTCGGCTTTTCGAAAGAGAGCTGCCAAGTGTGGGTCCTAAAGAGCACTGGCCACGGTGATGATCCGTGGACACACAGGCCCTGGCGACCCTAGTATCTACTGGAACAGGTGGACTTGTACCTCCGTGCTCTGTGCTATTAGAGGCTTTGTCCTCCTGAAATGTTTCCTTCACGTATCTAAACCCAGGTGCAGCCCGGTTTAAGCAACCATGACCAGAATCTGTTCAAAATGTTGTGGTTCTCTGTGACCATTGACAGTAAAACTAGCTCAGATACTCTTAGGAGTCTGAGAAGCCATGGGAGCTTCATCAATGTGAGTCCCAGTAGATGTATTTTAAGTAAATACTTCTTAAAGATGACTCTGCCCCCACTAGAAGGCGGCTCAGACATCACTTAGATGTCTGAGTAGATTGCTTCATCTCTCTGCCCTCCAGGCTCCTCATCTAGAATCCTGCTTGTGACAAGTCTAAGGAAATGCTATGCACTCTAGTTCCTATTTGCATTTCAATGCCATCCTCCCTGGACACACTATTAGTTGGTACATTTTCTTAAGCCATTTAGTATGAAATCATCTCTGTAAACCCAGAAGTCATCAATTGTGCTCTCTTGCTTGGTCACTCTGAGAAGAAGAAAAAAGAAACAGAACAGCATAATTGGAGAACCAGCCCCAACTATCAGTAATAACAAAAAGATATATCCAGGCATTTACTGAGCTTTTCCTATAAACATTCATTCTTTCCTTCAATGAATACTTACTGAGGGTCTCCTATGTGCCAGGCTCTATAGTAGGCACCTGGGAGGCAGCAATGAACAAAACAGAAACAGTTCCTGTCTTTAAGGAGCTTACATTCTAATAGGGAAGATTTACTGAACAATAAGCAGAGATTAGGAAATCGATGCTGGGCAAAGGGATAGAGAGGGATGAAGGGGACAGAGGTGGGCATGAGCTGCGCTCTGCCAGGCCCGTGCTCTGAGTAATGGCATAAGTCATGAAATACCATCTCTGTGACTAAAAGCTTACAATTTGTACAAAGAGATTAAACACCACAGGTTGACATTTAGGGGACCAAATAAAATAGTTTATATGTTTGAGCTAAAGTAAAAAAAAAAAACATTGGGATACGCTGGGGAGTGAAAGAAATTATGGGGAAAGAGAAAGACAAAGAACAGAATTCCCACCAGAAAGTACCTTGGACCAAGTGTGTGGATCAGAAACAGGGGGTAAACTCAAAGGAAGTGGTTACCCTCCTGCTGGCATCTCACAATGGACTCAGGAGCCCACGTTCCCTTCTGAATTGGGGCCCACTTCTCTGAGTTGAGTTTCTTTTTGAAAAGCCTGCTTTCTGCTTTCTCTGCCCCAAAACGCCTGACCCCATGTCTCCCAAAGGACCACAGGGAGGACCGATGAGGTAATGTCTCCAAAGGGGTTAGTGCTCTGTGGACTCTTTCAGTAAAATGCAAATGATAGCCAGGTGAAGTCACACAGTCAAGCATGGAAATCCTGGAGTTAAAATATTCAAAACATAACACCAAATACATAATCTCTCCCCAATCAGACGGCTGAAAGAACATAGAATGTGGCAGGCTTTCCTGTCCTTCCTCACCATTTATAACACTCTAACCTTTGGCCAGTATGTGGGTTTTGGGATGCAAAATGGAAAAAGTACAACGGACTTCTTGTGAGCCACGGAATAGGTTCCAAAGTAAATCAGGACACACATATATCAGGCGTGTTCATTTCCTTGGCTCTGTGTTTGGCCCGGTAATGTCAATACTTAATTTGCTGTAACCCTGGATCCAGCTGGCAAGCCCTGTTCTCATGCAAGTTACAGGGTTTTAAGGACTGAAAGAAGCAGTATAAACCAGGAACAAAGTACTGGACAGTGAGATAGGAGAACTTCACTTCCAACAGACTCAACGAATCGGCTCACCCTAACACTTCAATGCATGATCTAAGGGAAGCCTTTTGGAACTGTGAAAAGTCTTATTTAGTAGATGCATTCCAAATACATTTCAGATATGAAGTTCTACAGCAATACTGAAGGACAATCAAATTCAGCCCTTAATTCTCTTTTCTGTATACATTGTCTTATGACTCTGAGGTCTTGTAGTGTTGAAAGTGATAGGCTTAAACACAGAAAACAAAAACTATATATGTATATGTGTGTTATTCTTTTCATAATATATCTTCATTTTTAAAATATAGAATATTAATATACTTACTAATATATATTAATATATAAAATAAATTAGTATCATCCATAATCCCACTGCCTTGAGATAACCATAGAAATAATTTGGAAAATAGCCTCCCATATTTTACATGTTAGGAAATTGTGGCCAAAAAAAAAAAATGTACAGAACTTCTCTAGAGCCATTAAACAAGCCAATATAGTGGTCTCTTAATAGGAACTCAACTCCCTAGTTACTACACAGATTCCGCTGTGCTCCTAGCTAACTAAAGACTTACTAATTCTTTAATGAAAGTGTTCCTGTTTTAAATAATATATTTTCTCTATTTTTCTTCCCTGTTTTTAATTTCTATGAATACTTAAAATGATATAGCTGTTCCTAAGTGTTCATCAGCGTCGATTACAGACCCCTCACTGCAGGCATAATGTTCTTTTAATGTTGGCCTATATATGAGTAGAGAGAGGAACATGGATATAAGGGAAATTAGCTGTATTTTTAAAGCCCTATTTCCTATTTTCCCATGTAACACTCTCTCTTTTTCTGTTATATCCTTCTAGGTGGACCAGTTATTATGTGTTCTCTCTATAATTAGACTTAATTATAGAGAGAACACATAGCAGAAACCATGGTTGGGACTTACGTTTCCATCCCTGGATCAGTCCCTCAAAGGGACCTGCAGAGTCTCCCTGCTGAGCACTGGGGTCAAAGTTGTATGCTCTGGAGGAAAAGCCCTGATTTGTAGCAGTTGCCAATTTCCATGGTGTAAATATTACCACCAACGCTGATTTCAAGCTATCAACATTATGTTATTAAACACAGCTCAGATGTTCAATAAGCAGAGATTAGAGCATTCAGCTCTTTGGAGGATCATGTTCACCTTTCTCTGGGATGGCACTGAGAAGCAAGCCCTTGCAATACCACAGAGCACAGCTGTCTTCTCATCAATCTTTTGCTAAATGTGTGGATCCAAGGATTATACTGGGCCCAGGATGAACTCTCAGATGCCCTAAGAATAACTCCTTCCATGGGTGTTCCAGGTGAGCCTTGCTACCCAAAATGTGGTCTGAGGATCCATAGTGTTGGCCACATGTGGGAGTTGGTCAAAATACAGAATCTCTGGTTCTTCCCAAACCTACTGAACCCAAATCTGCATTTTAACAAGATTCCCAGTTGGAGAAGCACTTATCTAGCAAATGCTATCCAGTGTTAAAGATATGATGTAAATTCAGACCTGGGAACAATACTAGGTAACCCATCATTTCCCAAAGTAGATATTGAACAGCATCTAAAACTGACCAGAGACTGCTAATGAAAATGATTCTCCTCAATTTAAAATAAATATATAAACAAACTGATTAGACCTGGTAGTTTTTAGGATCCCAAAATTGCTAGGGGGAGAAGTTGTTTTGAGTTGGGGGGATCTTTTCCTACCAAGAGCCACAAACTCAGAGGAAACATGCAATCAACAGAGTCACTTATTTTTGCCTAATTTTGTCTACCTGCTTTTAGATAACTGTTGAGGGTTTTTTGGGCAATATTTAGAATGTTTTATTAAAGTATAAAATTGTTGGAATTAAGCTAAATAGAAAAACATAGTAAATATTTATAAAAACATTGATGATACCCCTCAAGCCACACACATGTAGAGTTTTAAATATTCTATTCCTTTATTTTAATGAGGAAAAAGGAAATAAAATCTTTTTCCATGTTGTTATATGTAAGTTTAGTTTTTTATGTCTGACTTGCATATTTCATTGTATGTGTGTAACATACTAGAGTGATCAAGTTCTCTAGTGAAGGACATAAAGGATGTTTCCTACTCTTTGCAGATACAAACAATGCTTCAATGGATATCTACAGACATTCGCTTTTTTGGATCAGTGTGGGAGTTATTTGGGTACACATCCAGAAATGGGATCATGGGAGCAGTAGGATACATGCACACTTAATTTCATCAACTACTTTCAGATGGCTCTCCAGAATGGCTGCACCAATTTATACTCCCACCAGCAGGGCTTGGAGGTTTCAACTTCCCCCGTTTTCTGACTGTCAATTTTTTTCCAGTCTAATAGACATAAAATGTTACTTCATTCTTTTTTCATTTACACCCTTCTGATGTGACATTAACCATGTCTTTATGAATTTATTAGCCATTAAGTTTTTTCTTTCTGATAATTTCCTACTGATCTCCTTTGATACTCTTCTACGGAATTCTGCTGTTTTTCATGTCCATTTGCAGTTCTTTTATTCATTCATTCACTTAACAAGTTTTTATTGAGCATCTATCATTCTAGATACTAAGACTAGAAACTAAGCAAATCTATGTGTTCTGATTTCATAGAGCTTAGAATATATTTAGGAAAAGAACATTGAACAAATCTTATATAATAAAAGCCTAATATGTTAAGTATCCGGTCTTCTGGTTGACTGTTCAACCAATCAAAGCATAATATGCTAACGATATGCTAAAGCCCCTCAACCACTCGCTATGATCTTGCACTGACCACCAGGGGGCAGACAGTCAACCGGTCAACCAGTTGCTATGATGTACACTGACCACCAGAGAGCAGACACTCTGACAGGTAGTTAGCTTGCTATTAGAATCTGGCTGATGGGGACTGAGCAAGATGGGCCAGACATGTTCTGGAGCCCTCCACAACCCCTCCCTGGCTGGCCAACCTTCCGCGTCTCTCCCCAGCCCTGATCATGCACCAGTGGGGTCCCTCAGCCTGGCCTGCACCCTCTCACAATCCAGGACCCCTTAGGGGATGTCGGAGAACCAATTTCAACCCAATCCTGCAGGCCAGGGGAGGGACCCCACTGGTGCACGAATTCGTGTACCAGGCCTCTAGTAATCAAATAATGTTGAGTTTTGATAAGTGTTATGAAGAAAAATAAAGTAAGGTAAGGGAATAAATAGTAAGGAGGCAGTAGTATTTTGGCAGAAAGTCCAGGAAATCCTCTTAGAAGTGGTAACATGCTGTGTCTACTATGCATTCTTTCTGTTTTAGATGTTGTAAATATATTTTCCCAGAAGGTTATTCATCTGTTAACTTTAATCATGGTTCCCTTTGTTATTAGGCAGTCTTTAATATTTATGTAAACTCATCATTTTTCCTTTTATGCTTTATACTTTTTTGAGTTAAATTCTCATTCAGGGTGACAAAGATATTCTCCACCGTTGTCTTCCATTAACTTTATAACTTTACCTTTTACACTTTATAACTTTACCTTTTACTCTACTTGATGTGGAGGATCAATTTTTGTTTTCAAACAGAAAGCCATTAGTCTCAAAATTACTTAGATATCACCTCATTATATCCAAGTTTTCAGGTACTTAGGAGTCTTTTATTAGGCTTCTTTTTTGTTTCATTGGGGTATTTGCCTGTTCTGACAGCCATCATGCCTTTGTCTTATTGTACTATAGGTATACCAAGTTATGTAAAACTTTATGTCAGGTAGCAATCTGATTTGGACAACAGATAATTACTCCTGTGGGACTTAGTATAGAAGCATACCTTGAAGCTATTGCAGGCCTGGCTCCAAACCACTTCAATAAAGTGAATATCACAATAAAGCAACTCAGATAAATTTTTGGTTTCCCAATGCACATAAAAGTATGTTTATATTATACTGTAGGTTATTAAATGTGAAATAGCATTATGTCTAAAAAAGATATAGATACCTTAATTAAAAAATACTTTATTGCTAAAAAATGCTAATCATCATCTATGCCTGTTGGAAAAATGGCACTAATAGACTTACTCAATGCAGGATTGACATAAACCTTCAATTTGTAAAAAAAAACAAAAAACAAAAAACAATCACTTCAAGGTGTAATAAAGCAAAGTGCAATATCAGATATGCCTGTACTGTCTTAGAGCCAGGTGTTGCTCAATAATTATTATAGACTACAGGCCTGGTGTATGAAGTTCCTGCATGGGTAGGGTCCCTAGGCCTGGCTGGTGATCAGGGCTGATCAGGGCCCTCTGGCTGTGGCCGGGCCCTCCCTTCATTCCACACCACGCCCTGCTGGTGGTCACCGCATGTCATAGCAAGCAATTGAATGCCCAGTCTCCCAGTCGAACTCCCGAGGGGACAATTTGCATATTAGGCTTTTACATATATAGATTACATACAGTAAATTGTGTTCTTGGATCTTGCTATTCACTTGGCCTGTGAACATCACAAACAGTTATCAACTATTGCCCATTCCATTGGCAATGCTGAATTTATCCTTTCTGGATTGGGAAACGGACTTTCTGCTTCTATCTTCAAGCATAAAAGTTCATTTTGAAAAGTAGGCTTATTTTGTCATGAAGATTTTACATGGGTAGGTGCCAATGGTATAGAACTTTAAAATAATAATATTTATTATTTAATAGTTTTTGGTTACTTTAAATTTTGTGAAAATAAGACACATTCTGTCATGTTTTAAAAGTAACCTGAAGCTGGAAAATACTTCGTTATTAGTAGTATTTTTTCTGAATCAATTCCAGTTCTAGTGAGGATGAAATAAAATTCAGTTTATTTTATGAATATTAAATATTTTGAGACTAGGACTCCTGCTTAGGTTAGTATTGGACTGAATAATGCAGAACAGCCCTCTTTTTGAGGAACTTAGAGAGCATTAGAGGACCTAATAAGACCATGAGGATCTGTGGGACAAAGACACAAGAAAAGAAGAAAACACAGCTCAGCATTTAAAACTGTTTCCCCGTGGAGCATCTGGCACTTAAAAGAATCATCTGAGAGATTAAATACAGATTTTTGTCAGCCTCTCCAAGGGAATAAAAATTAGAGTTTTAGAACCCCCCAAGGAGGGGGAACCCTGATGAACTCCAATGCTTTTGGTTGGAATCCCTAAGGGCTACACCTTAGGGATAAAAGTGGACTAGAATAGCCTCACCCTCCCTTGGACTGAGGCTAGCTTTAACTAATACCAATACCTACATTAGTAGTAAAGTGATCTGGGATAGCCATGTTCCTTATTGCCCACCAAAACTAAATATAAATCTCCTTATGCTTCAAATTACTTCTATATTTTTAAAAAGTAAAAGATAAAAAAATCATAATCAGAAACATACATGAACAGACAAGACAATGTAATTTCAAACCAAGATAAACAATAGTCATTATTCCATGTGAAATCTGGGCACTATATTTTAAAAGAACAAAATGTAAATTCTAAAACTGAAAAAAATGTAATGACTGAAATAATAAACTTATTGCATGTTAGATATTGTTGAGGAAAGAATTCATGAACTAGAAAAAGGAAATATCCAAAATAAAACACACACACACACACACACACACACACACACCAAAAAAAGGTGAAGAAACTAGGAAAGAGTGTGAGAGACATAGGAGTTTAGTGAAAAATATCTAACGTATATGTAATGGAAGCACCAGAGGATAAAATAAAGATAAAAAAGACAATAGCAATATTTAAGGAGATAATGGCTGAAACCACCCCTTATCCCCCCAAAATAATGAAAATCATTCATCCTCCTTTTCAAGAAGCTTTACAAATGTGAAGCATAAGACTTCAATAGAAAATCACAACAAGCCCTGGCCAGGTGGCTCAGGTTGGAACACTGTCTCATACACCAAAAGGTTGTGGGTTTGATTCCTAGTCAGGACACATATCTAGATTTTTAATTTGATTCCCGTCCATGGTCGGTACAATAGGCAAATAGTCAATGTTTCTCACATTGAAATCTCTTTTCTCTCTCTCTCTCTCTCTCTCTCTCTCTCTCTCTCTCTCTCTCTCCCTCCCCTTTCCTCTCTCTAAAATCAATAAATATATCTTCAGGTGAGGATTTGAAAAGGAAAAAAAATCACAACAAGGTACATCATGATAGAATTGCTAAAAGCAAGCAAACAAAAAATAAAAATAAATATCCTAAAAGCAGCCAAAGAGTCATGTAATCTTTAAAGAAGCAACAAATAGATTGACATCACACATCTCTAGAAACAATGAAAGCTAAAAACACAATGGACTGATATCTTCAAAGAAAATACCTGCAAAATAGAATTCTATATCAATAAAAAATATCCTTTAAGACTAAAGATAAAATATAGGCATTTTCATATGAGAGAGAGAAAGGATTTGTTACATTACAGGAACACTGAAAGACATACAATGAAAATTATCTCAACTAGAAATCTGAAGGCATGAAAAGTAACCAAAGGGGGAACATAGGGCAAAATATAAATGAGCACGGAATATATAAAACAGGGATAATAATTTCTGGCGTGATTAAAGTAGATATAGAATTAAAATCCATGGCAACAGTAGCATATATGTAAGAATGGAGAGATTTAAAGTGCTCTAAGTTCTTTTCATTGGCCAGGAAGAAATAAAAGCATTAATTTCTTAACCATATAAGTCAGTATACATGTTTTCATTTCTGAGTAAACACTAAAACAAACAAAGGCAGTAAAACATGTACACCTGTGTATAAACTGTAACAAATTGTATTTTCTAATGATGGCCACAGCAATATCTGTCTTCCCACATGATTTTTTTGGCAATGTGACCCTGCCCCTCCTCTCACACATGATAGGCTCTACTTCTCCACTCCCTTGAATCTGGGTGGGCTTGTGACTGCTTTGACTAGTAGGATATGCCAGAAGTGATAATGTGTCAATTCCTGGAAAGCTGTGAACTAGCTGACAGCTTCCACCTAGAAGTTGATCTTCATGTAAGAAGTGAGATTATACTGAACAATTATTCTGTAAAAGCACAAGCAAAGTGAACAGACTAGAGAATGAGAACTCAGGTCTGGAGAGAGAGAGAGAGAGAGAGAG
>PVJC01026728.1:0-23794 GCA_004026665.1 Murina feae
CATTCCTTCCACAATGGAGCGTACATCTCAGGAAACACACAGCAAATATAAAAATAGTCAGGTAGTGTCATAAGTGCTATAAAGAAAACTCCAATAAGGGGAAAAGACAACATGATGGGGGTAGTCAGGTAAGTTCTTTTGGAAGAAGTGACATCTGTAGATATCTGGGGGACGTGCGAAGGCCCTGAGGCAGATGGAAGGGGGGCACGAGAGTAGACACACCCACTCAGCTCATCTGTTCATACAACTTAAATTAAATGAAAAGGCTTTTCATTTCAGGCATGATTAGTTTCTGGCAAGCACTTTTCGAATTAAATGTAAAGTTTTATG
The DNA here is from genome assembly GCA_004026665.1 of Murina feae. Classification (NCBI taxonomy): domain Eukaryota; kingdom Metazoa; phylum Chordata; class Mammalia; order Chiroptera; family Vespertilionidae; genus Murina; species Murina feae. The sequence goes on from PVJC01026728.1 coordinate 331, forward strand.
TGATAAGATGGAAGCTCAATCTATTTATATGTCTATTTGTGAAGACATTTAAATGCTTTTTCTTCTAACTAATTGCAAACTGTTACAATACATCTCTGTGTTTTAATTCACCTGCCTAGGAACTTGTGAGAGTGGAAAGGCTCTTCCTGATGCTAAATGTGGGTCCGTTTGTTTATTTAACAGTTGTGTGCTCAGGTAGCTCACACGCTCTTCAGGCCAAGTTGAAACCGTAGAATATAAAAACAAGCTGTTTTTGGCCGCTCACATTGCCGCTTGGTTCAGCTGCCTCACACCATGTGATCTGCAGAGATGGCCTCTGAATCATGCCCTCAGCAAAGATCACTTGGCATCGCACTTGCAAAAGGAAAGAGACTCTTTCAAGGCCTTAGAGTAGCCAGCTCTGGCCTGGGGGTGACCACTACAAGCTATTATAAGCTCTTTGAAGCCATTGTAAGAATGCTCTGAGTCAGGAAAAAATGAGATGAAGTCACCTTAGGAAAGTAAGGTTCCCCTATGAATATCCACAAATGCAGATGGAACAGTTTGCTGGCTGAATTTCTAGTACACCTGCTTTCTTAACATTTAGGATTAATTTCTAGGGTGAGAGTCCCTTTTGTAAGAAAAATACTTCAGCGAAGTGACAAGAGCGGAAAGACAGCTCAAGAAATATCACTGCCACCTAGCCAGCGTGGCTCAGTGGTTGAGCATCAACCTATGAACCAGGAGGTCACAGTTCTATTCCTGGTCCTATCACATGCCCAGGTTGCAGGCTAGACCTCCAGTGGGGGGCGTGCAAGAGTTAGCCAATCGATGATTCTCACCATTGATGTTTCTATCTCTCCCTCTCCCTTCCTATCTGAAATCAAAATAAAATAAAATAAATAGCAGTGCCCAAATAGAAACCCTTTTCAGCAGTCATGCCAACAGAGAAAATACCTTCTGATACCAGATGTCATATATATATTCAAATGAAGATTACTTTTGGAGAGAAGTAGATGGTAGGCAGATTGGTGGTAGTAATTTTGCTAGTTAATTTGAGGTCTTAGTCTTCAGCACTCTGTGGTTCTTACATAATTTTGGCATTTTATTTCCTGTTTACATTAAAGAACTCTTAATGATTAGGAGGGTGAAAAATATTTTCAGACTTTGAAAAGTAATTGTGTTGGCCCTAGCCAGTCTGGCTCAGTGGATAGAGCATCGGCCTACAGATTGAAGGGTCCCAGGTTCCATTCCAGTCAAGGGCATGTACCTCAATTGCAGGCTCCTCCCCAGCCCAGGCCCTGGTTGGGGATCCTGCAGGAGGCAACCAATCGATTTCTCTCTGTTGTTCCTTCTCTCTTCCACGCTTTTGAAAAATCAATGGGAAAAATATCCTTGGATAAGGATTAAAATTAAATAAATAAATTAAATAAATAAAACAATATCTAGAACTCATTAAAAAAAAAACTAATTGTGTTGTTTCTAACTTAAGAGGTAAGGTCAAGTGACCCTTTTTGGAGCTTGCCCACCCCAATCTCCTTTTCAAGTGAATTTTCTTTTTGTGAAACTCTAAGGCAGTGGTTCTCAACCTTCCTAATGGCGCGACCCTTTAATACAGTTTCTCATGTTGTGGTGACCCCCAATCATAAAATTATTTTTGTTGTTACTTCATAACTGTAATTTTGCTACTGTTATGAATCATAATGTAAATATCTCCTATACAGGATGTATTTAGGCGACCCCTGTGAAAGGGTCGTTCGACCCCCAAAGGGGTCGTGACCCACAGGTTGAGAACCACTGCTCTAAGGGATCCCATGAGACTTACAACCAGGGGAGCAATGGACAGTGGCAGTTAGTCCTGGGCTAATCCCCTGAACTTATCCCCGAGGCCCCCTTTTCCCTGTCTTTCCAGTGAGCTAACAGGCTTACTTCTTTCTCATAAGGTTTCTAGGGAGCCAAAGCAGAGCCCACCTAGTCCCTCCCCTGCTGATTCTTTTATCCTAAACCCTTCCTTGTTTCACTGTCCCCAGCTTCAATAAAGGTACTCTCAAAAAAAAAAAAAAAAAACAAGTAAAAGAAAGAGTAAGGGCAGGATCATTTACCTCAGCATTTATCATAAATAGTTTAAACATTTCTAAAAGATGAAGAAGGCTCATATTGGATTTTTAAAATCTAATTATAATTGTTGAATCTGAGTTCTTTATACCATTCTCTCTCTTCCTATTTTTAAAATATTCTATAATAAAATGTTGTTAATGCTGTGTGTAAAATACGTATTTTACTTTTATATGTATTTTACAAAAGTTTACTTACTTTGTCACTGCTGTGTTTTTTTAATAGGGGCAATAACCATGGCTTTGTTGGAAAACCTAGTGGCAGGAAATGTATACATTGTCAAGATATCTGCATCCAATGAGGTGGGGGAAGGACCCTTTTCGAATTCTGTGGAGCTGGCAGTGCTTCCAAAGGAAACTTCTGAGTCAAATCAGAGGCCCAAGCGTTTAGATTCGGCTGATGCCAAAGGTCTGTATATGTCACAGAAAAAATCGCTGATTTTTCTTAAGAACATGCAGATGTTTCTCGGCTCCCTGCACTTTATCTCCTGCCTGCAACAGCCATGTCCGGAAGCCTGCACGCAGTTTCTCGGCTTGTTGCCAGGGAGGGTCTGAGGCTGTGGAGTGGTGTGGCTCTTCCCTGCACTCCTAGAAGCAAAAGACAAAATTACTTCAGAATTAGCTGCAGTTTTCAGACCACTATGTCCCAGTTAGTTCTCTTCCCAGCTGTTCAACCACCAGGACAGATGAGCCACACCACCCTGACCTCATGGGAGCAGCTCCCTGGGAGGTTTCGTGGGAATAAACAGCAGTGGTGGTGTGGTGTTCAAGCTCAGAAGAGCAGGGTTTCCATTAAGGATTTTCACCACGAAACAAAGCCTTTCCAGAGAGAAAGTTATTTCTCTCAAGAAAAATGATTGGGGAAAATATCTGTAGAAATCTACCTTCTCCTCCCTCTCCTCGTCCCTGGTGAAGTGGGCCTGGGGGTGGGGTGGGGGAGACTTCGTATGGCAGAGAGAGAGAGAGAGAGAGAGAGAGAGAGAGAGAGAGAGAGAGAGAGAGAGAGAATGGGAAAGAGAAAGAGAAAGAGAAAGAGAAAGAAACACACCCAGGGAAGGAGAGAGAGAGAGAGGAAAAAGGAGAGGACAGGCAGATTGAAGCCCAGCAAGTGGGTAGTCACAGTAGCTACGCTGTTATCAGGGGAAAGAGAGAGGAGTAAGGCTCATAGTCACACCTCAGATGCCTTGCTACTCAAAGTTTTACAGCATCAGCAGCATGAGTATCACCCAGGAGCTTATAAAACACACATGCAGAATCGCAGCCCCGCTCCAGAATGAGTGAGTTGGAATCTGCGTTTTAACATATCCCGTTGTGAAGCATATACGCCTTGGAGTTTGAGAAGCACACTGAGCAAATACGTAAACGGGAAGCTAAGCTAACACAGCTATGCTTTGAAGATAACATGATGGGAGCGCTATCCTTCAGTCCATCACAGAACAACTGCGCATTATAAACGATAAACTGATGTTCACGTTTGATATAGCAATACAACATCTAGAACTCATATTTAGAATCCTCACTGTGGGAAGATAAACCGATCTTTCTGAGATCACCGATAAAAGTGTAATACGTGTCTTTCCTGCTTTGCACAGAAGGGTCAAAGGTTTTCCTATGAGAGGAAGGAAAATTACAGAAAAGCAAATACCTGTCTGAGAATTATGATAAATGGAATCGTGGATTTTTAAAATTGATTCTGAGTAAATGTGTTTCCCCTTCTAGTTTATTCAGGCTATTACCATCTGGACCAGAAATCAATGACCGGCATTGCTGTGGGGGTTGGCATAGCCTTGACCTGCATCCTCCTGTGTGTTCTCATCTTGATATACCGAAGTAAAGCCAGGTGTGTTTCCCTTGCTAGACCTGTCGAGGTGGTTAAAATAACATTTACATTACAGTAACCGCAAGAAGCAAATTGAAGCCAATGGCCTTTTAGAGTAACTGGGATTTTCCACTTTAAAATAAATACATTATTACTTGACTTCTCTTAGAGCTATAGAGCTATACACACTTTGGAAGATTACTCTCTTGCCATTTGAAAAATGCACTAGTCAATAAAATATTCTTAATGAATATCTAGTTTCTTTATATCCTTGGTGGTTGTTTTTTTAAGTAAAATTTTATTTTATTTATTTTTTTTGGTTAATACTCACCTGAAAATATTTTTTTATTGATTTTTAGAGAGAGTGAAAGGGCGGGGTGGGGGAGAAAGAAAGAAACATCGATGTGCGAGAGACATGCCCTGATCCAGCCTGGGATTGGGCTTGCAATGCAGGTACATGCCCTTGACCACGAATCAAACCCTGACCCTTTGGTCTGAGGGCCAGCACTCTGACCACAGAGCCAAACTGGCGAGGGCTATATCCTTAATATGAGAAACACAAAGTATATCCTTTAGTTTTAAAAAACTGTTGAACTCAGGGTAGCTTCCCTGTTCTGTTCATTAAACTCCAGGACATCAAAACACAGGCTAAGGGAGATGACTGGATAGAAGGTATTGCTCTATTCCAAGCATGTCAAACTCAAAGGCTAACCATGGGACAGATAAACAAGGTTTAAGTTTATGTGGCCTGCAAAAACACAAAAGCTTCAATTTTCATAGAAACGTAGGTTTCTTTCGATAGAGACATGCTGAATACTAAGGGCGGAAATAAATGGGTCATCGTTAACATAAAATAATAGAACATTTTAATAAAAATATTTTTTCTTAAACATTAACCTACCAGACACTGAATAACTGCATAAATTAATAAGCATAACACAAATAAGCCTATTTTTCTTATTCTCCAAAAGTGAAATATTTTCTGTTGCGCACACCAAACAAGTCAGTCCAAGACTAATGACGTGGCAATCAGCTGCTAAAATATTTGCTGTTAGTATTAGTGGGGAGAAGTGGTGCGCCTGAGCATAAGGTGCGTAAAGGAAATGAATGCAACATGATTATAGTAGTCAGTCATTAGTGAACCTTGTAGTTTGTTAATAATTATGTATAACGGGATATTGTAAAAATTAATTTACAAAATTTTTATTAAAACGTTTCTTATATAACGTTATATTGGCTGGGCTGCAAAGGTATTCATTGACCCACAGGCTGCGAGTTTGACATGCTTGCTCTACTCATCTACCTCCCAGACTACAAAAATGCTTGCTCAGACTTAAATCTATCAGCAGATTAAAGATGTCCAAAAGAGAAGTGGTTCTGAAGAGACTGAAAACTAATGAGCTTGGATTCTCAGACAAAACTAAACTCATTCGGTTTTTTTAAGTTTGGGGTCTGTTGGGCTATTTGCGATACAGTGGCAGTGAGTCGTTTTTGTGCATGGCTGCTTTCCAGAAGACATAAAAATAAAAAAGTGACACAAACTGATACATCTGCTGATGAAAGGATTCCTTACTCCCTGGAATATTTTCACATTTAAGTAGCCTGAAAAGCCTGAGTCACTGAGCACTCCACCCGCAACCACCACAGAACAGATGGTTGGGTCTCTCTGGACATGGGTTAAAACAAATGTAATAACTACGGATTGATTGTCTGTGAACTCTGTCAGGCCATCTTCTCTGTAATTTGACTTCAGCTAAATTCTCAGCATTCAGTGAACTTGTCTGTTTCTAACCTTTTATATACTTTGGCTTTTGCTTTAATTTACTTTCTTAAGGTCCTTTCGTAAATTAAAAAAAAAAAAAAAGCAAAGCCAAATACATATCATTTTTAGATAATGTGCCTCACTACTCCCTCCATCTGCCTAGGTTGTTCAGAGTTGACTCTATATGTGTTTGGTACTTGACTAGGAAAACATGAATGAAGAGTTAGTGCTAACGTATTTTTGTATATTGATTTGACTTAGTCTTATGATCCGGGTTTCTCGCTTTAAGAATATTTTTATAAAAACCTTTATACATCGTCTTTCAGCGATGCCTAAATCTTGCAAAAGTGCTACTGTAAATTTGCCATCATTAATTGGCAGGTGAAATGTGATGTTAGTGTGACAGTCTATAGACCTGAAAGAGATCCTATAAATTAAAAACTATAATTTATACATAAATTATAAATAATCAACAATAATAAAACATAGTAGATTGTAACTATTAAGACTTTTATTAGGGGTTTGTTAAAAGTATATGTAACCAGATATTGGGACCAAAAAAAAATAAAGAGGCTTTCTTAAGTCAAACATTTTCAGCAGAGAGTTGGAGTTAAAATCTAATGCTCAGTTCCTAAAGAAATTTGAGGAGCAAACGTTAAAGAACTTTATTGTGTGCAAAGTTGTGATTATAGGCCAAATTTGGTACATTTGCCTATATCTCCTATGAAATTAGATTTCCTTTTCTTGAAATATTTCAGGAAGTCATCTGCTTCCAAGATGGCACAGAATAGAACTCAACCGTTACCTCGAACCAGTGCCTCACTAGCCGGTGGAAATGAAGTAGGAAAGAACCTGGAAGGGGCTGTAGAAAATGAAGACTCCTTAATACCAATGAAGATGCCCACCAGCTTCATTGATGCGAAGGTACTGAAGCTAGGGAACCGATGTGCTCCATTCGTCTTCCCTTTATGTGTAAAATTCACCTGGCAAAAAATGGCATGTCCAGTGTATTATATCTGTACTCCACTTAATGGAATGTGAAGCAGTTTTACCCAGATCCTTCCTTACACAAAATATTTGGGGAGAAGAAGATAGGAATATATAAAAGAATTAAAGATGAAAGAGATATAGAAAAAAATAGAAGGTAGCATAAATTCAGTTACGTGGATTATATGGAGCTAAGATGTCTTCAATAAGGGTACCTATAGTGAAGGCAGCCACGAGACCGGGATTCTGGAAGGTTCTTTCACGAGTCCAGTGATGAGATACATCTCAAAGTACCACACCCCTGACCTCTGATTCCCTCACTGGCAGTGATTCAGGTGGGAGTCTGTCCACAAGGAAGTGTCAAGACCCTGCAGTGGTGTCAGATGCTGAGCTAACTATCTCTTCAGTTCTGCAGCCACCATCTGCCATGCTAAGCTTTGATAAAGATGATTTCCCAATCTAGGCAGCCAAGTTCAGGTATTCTCACCTTTAATTCTGTTCAAAGGACAATGAACAGGGAGCTGAAGCCTTAATCTATATTTACGATAAGTTGAATTGCCCTGTATTCACTGGGTGGACAATTTTTTATTCATTGTGTACTTAGGTTGGTAGACTGTCATTGGGAGATGTTACTTTATATCCTTTCCACTGTCTGTAATAATAATACAGTGATAAGCATTGTGAATAGCAACTGAAATTATTTTCAGTCGCATTGCAACATTAGTGTATAGTGTACATGATTATAACAGCTCTCATGACTAATGTACTCTAAACCAGGTGTCAGTAAACTACAGCCAAGCCCAGGCCAGTCCATGGCCTGTTTTTTGTTCGTTTGTTGTTGTTAATCCTCACCTTAGGACACTTTCCCATTGATTTTTAGAGAGAGTGGAAGGGAAGGGGAGAAACATTGATGTGAGAGAGACACATTGATTCGTTGCCTCCCGCATGCGGCCCTGGTAGGGGTGCTGGGGATCAGTCTGCAACCGAGGTACATTCCCTTGACTGGAATGGAACCTGGGACCCTACAGTCACAGGCCAACCCTCTAGAGGAAGCTTCTGTATGGTCATAACCTGAGCTAAAACTTTTTTTTACATTTTTATTTTGTTTTTTACATTTTTTAATGGTTTGGGGGCGGGGGGGAGAAGATGGAGAAAATGCAACCAAGGCCATATGTAGTCTGCAAAGCCTAAAAATATTTACTATGTGACCCTTTACAGAAAAAAGTTTGCCAAGTTTAGCTATAAATTATTTTTCCCCAACCCTTCTCTAAAATTTAAAGAAATAAAAAATATAACAAGCCCTAGTCAGTTTTCTCAGTGGTTAGAGCATTGGCCTAAGGACCAAATAGTTTGAGGTTCGATTCCCAGTCGAGGGCATGTACCTTGGTTGCAGGTTCAATTCCTGGCCAAGCAGGAGACAATCAATTAATGTGTCTCTCTCACATCAATGTTTCTCTCCTCTCTGTGTTCTCTCCCCCTTCCCTTCTTTTAAGAATAAACCTAGTATCTTTTTGATCACTAACAACTACTCTGAGTTGTTGCATGCTGCTATGTAAGAGAAGAAATAGTAACATCTGTGATTATTTTCTCTTAATATTTAAAAATGTGGGCACTACTTGTGGTAAACTGAAATATATAATACTTACATTTTCCCCTTTATTTATCCAGGGAGGAACTGACCTGATAATTAATAGCTATGGCCCTATAATTAAAAACAACTCTAAGAAAAAATGGCGTTTTTTCCAAGATTCTAAGAAGATAAAAGTTGAGCAGGTAACCCACCTAAATGAGAAAAATTTTTGGCAATCCATGGTGCATGAGATGGTAGTTAAAAAGAGAGGGAAATGTAAATGAATGCTTTCATTTTCATGTTCTTTCTGTGTGCTCTTTTATTAATTTGGGGCACGACTCCATGGAAAATTGTGGGGAGTGATCACTAAAATGACAGCTGGAATAGTAATTAGAACTGTGGTTTCCAGTGGGGAGTGGAGGGCAATGGAGAAAGGGATGGGGCAGGAGTTTGCATCCAAATCACTGAGGATGCCTTTGACACTTCACTTACCCCAGTAATTCTGACGTGCGCTTCCTCCCCACCCCACCCCACCCCGGTCCTGTGTGGGGAACCACCGACCTAGACAGTCCCTTCATGATGATGACCTTTCACCCAGGTATTCCTTTCACCCAGGTATTCCAACAGTTTGCTATCTCAGAATAGATAGGATATGTAAAAACGGACTTATTATTTTCCAGGAGCGTTCCATCATCACTGATGGTGTTTTATGTATTTTTGCCTAGCCTCAAAGAAGATTTACTCAATCGGTCTGCTTTTACCAGCCAGGCACAACTGTGTTAATTAGTGATGAAGACTCCCCCAGCTCCCCAGGTCAGACAACCAGCTTCCCAAGACCATTTGGTGTTGCAGCCGATACTGAGCATTCAGCCAATAGTGAAGGCAGCCACGAGACCGGGGATTCTGGAAGGTTCTCTCATGAGTCCAATGATGAGATACACCTGTCTTCAGTTATAAGTACCACACCCCTGACCTCTGATTCCCTCACTGGCAGTGATTCAGGTGGGACTCTCTCCACAAGGAAGTGTCAAGACCCTGCAGTGGCGTCAGATGCTGAGCAAACTATCTCTTCAGTTCTGCAGCCACCATCTGCCATGCTAAGCTTTGATAAAGATGATTTCCCAATCTAGGCAGCCAAGTTCAGGTATTCTCACCTTTAATTCTGTTCGAAGGACAATGAACAGGGAGCCAAAGCCTTTTGTGAAAATCTTGATGTCTTATTGGGTATTTCAGCTTTTTTTTTTTTTTTTTAAATGTGTTTTGTTTTTAAACTCACGTATTTTGAATGTTTCATTGTCAGCAATGTGAAAAGACAGTCAAGATATTTGACTGGATTATAAAAATATATCACTGGAGCGAAGGGAAAGCTTTTGAAAGCCCCTTTGCTAGCTATCTACCTCCGTTTGCCAGAGGGCAGACTTAGAAGACAACCTTGTTACCTCATTTGTTGTGCTAGTTTATCTCAGCTACATAACCAATGATACTTCCTAGTAGCATTTTGTTTTCATTGCTGTATGTGTATGTAATGTGTGTGCTCGAAGGAGTCACATAGGTAGATGAGTAAGAATGTTTATCTGAAGCTCTGATTTTTAAAAAAACAACAGACATCTGCATGATCTTTATAATTTCACACCTCTCACTGCCAAGACTGTGAAACCACTGAGAAGAGACAAAGTGGGACTGTTGATTTTAGTGAGTGACCAAGACAAAAAGTGCTTCTCTTGAGAATAGAATGATTGGGTAGCATCTAGAGAAGACTCTTGCTTCAAGGGCCTTTATGTTTTGGACATTAGTCGGAGCGCTTTATCTGCTGTATCCCAGCCCTCAGCCTGCCTAGAGCTGTGCCTTCTCCACCTCCCCCTTTGCCTGACAGTTGGCCAAAGGCTGAACTGTCTAGTTTGCAAAGCATCTTCAACATTTCCAGACTTAATAGCAAACCTCCATGCAGAAAACAGATTTTTAAAGAGAATGGGTAGGGTTTTATTTTGTGTGGGTTTTTTTAAATCCCAGCATGGCTTAAAGGGGTAAAGAAATTTCATAAAATGTTAAAAACGAAGATAAATGCAACAGTAGACGATAAAGTGAACGTGAGGTTATCATGGTAACAGTGCCTTCCATAATGTATTATGAAAGTCTTCGCCTTATATCTTTTTAATATTTATGAAGTTGTTCAGGACAAGAGTACAGAAAGTTGCCTTAAGACTGTCTTGGATTTCATCAGTAACTATTTTGATGTACAGTATCTTATCAGAGCATTTTGGTTTGTTATCCTGCAGGGGTTTTTTTAGGGATAAGTATTCAGAGCTCTACCGCCTTACTTGTCTTTTCATGAATTCTTAAGAGAATTTGGTACTCTTTATGGAATCTTCCTTCATGTGTCAATGCTGTGAATGAGGAATGCTAACTTCAGGAATGAGTTAATGCTCTTGCTGGTTTGAAATCAGCACACTGTTTACTCAGCCATAGAATAGGCCTTCTCTCAGTTATGAGATAGTTACCTACTAGATGCCATCAGTGGGAGAGGATACAGTGGTGTGCAGAGAGGGACCCATATCCTTTTAAAAGTATTTTTTCAAGTCATCTGGAACTGACTTTTGAGCCTCAATTTAGAAGGAATCTTAATGCATTTTCCCTCGAAACCTTTGGTTTATAAAGGGGGAATTATGTTAATTAATGTTCTAAAAATCAAAATAATATTAGTGGGTAATAGCCCACCTCTAGCATCTCCCATCCCAATGTCTGATGATACACATTTTTAAATAACTTTTTTCTCTAGTTTTGTGCCAAACTGGATGTGTTCAGAAGCAGACCAACATTAAGTGTCAGCAGCCACTTCTGAAATAAATTCAAAGTCCCCTTTAGCTTTCTAAGTATGGACTTTATGACAAAACAACAACAAAAGCAGAGCTTTAGGTGAACAATCTGAGGCAAGGAAGAATGCTGCTCCTGCCTGTGTAGCTCCTGTTTTATACTACCTCCTTTTAAAGTTATTCTAGTGTTATTTTTTTTTCCTGTACTCAGGGAACATTTTGTTGCTTTTGAGCTGCCTCATGGAAGCATGGGCAAATTGACAGGGTATGGTGCTTTTTGGTTCTAAGTAGAAGTATGTGGGGCCGACTTTTCTCAGTATCTAACATTGAAGAGTACAATGAGCTCATGTTATTTTTTTAAAACTTCCATTAAAAGACAAATAAAACCTGAAGCTGGAACATCATCCATCGTGGTTATGGAAGATGTGTCTGGGGCTGTATGAATTTGAATCATTTTAAAAGCCTAGAAAGATGCTGAAGTTGAGGAAAGTACTTTGTTTTTTATTAATAGGCCCATAGATATTGTAGATCTTTAGGCTATAACTATTTGCTAATTATTTACCAGTACATTTCTTAGTTTTCACCTTTTCGTTTTGGTCCTATACAATTTTTTTTCACAATAACCTGTTACCAAAGAATTTTCAGTATAGAGTGAAATTTTAACTGTAATTTCCCCCACAGATTGAATTAACTAGAAACATCTATAGTTAATAAAGCTTACACAAGTAGTTACTAACCCAAAATAATAGGGTTTACATTGATTGTTGTAGTTAAATAGATTAGTAGATTTAACTACCTTATTGTTACCAGACCATTTAAAATAAGTTCTTTACCAGTTGAAAGTTCCAAAGAATTTCAAGTGCAGTTGTTGTTGCTTTTTCTTCAGCAAGTAAATCTTCAACTATACAGTATTAAAGTGTTTTTAAATTGTTGAAACTACTTGTTGGAGAGAAAAAAAAAATCTTTTCACCAAAGAGAAATAATTTTGGTCTCATTGAATAATAGTGTACTGCAAAGACTTGTTTTTACTTGGCCAAAGCTAGCTTCTTTGAAGCCTTACGTATGAAATTGTAACTAATATGTGAAGGTTCTCACTTATCTCGCATAGTCGTGTTACCTCATGGTATTTCACTCCCAAGGGGCTAATATGCAAATGGTAACTATTTTCATCTCCAATGACTTATTTGCTGTAAGTACTGATCGATGCATGTCATTTTTATGCCAAATATTACAAGATACTGCTCATCAGTATTTTCATACCAAAGATCATTAAAATATATAGATTAGCCTGTAAGTAAGTAAAGATGAGCAGATTTGAAATAAATTTATTTAGAGGCTGATAGGGAATCTAGCTTTAGTAGCAAAATATATCAAAGGGCTAAGTTTACATAATTAAAAGCAATACAGTTATATTGGTATTTATCAGTGTTTTTATTCAAGTACTTTTTATCAGCAAATGTTTTTAAAAAATAAACCAAAGATATTTAAAGGTATTCCTACAGATAGGCAAATTTAGTTGTACATTAAAACTGTTGTTTCTTGTTTTATGTCAAACAAACCTCTCTCTCCAGAGCCCGGTCTATATACAAATGGCATACACATAGGAACTTTCCATTAAACCTGCTGATTCAGCCACAGGATGTTTTTGCCAAATGGTGTGATATTTTCGTAAGCACCTTGAGTGTGAGATGTCAACAGAACCTGGCAGCAGGCTTCCCCCTTGCAGACATTATGGTGGCAGCCCCTGAACTAGTCTGTGCAGTCTTCCTCCTGCGTAACGCATTACCTAGTGCATTCAGAAGGCCTAGCGCAGTCCCGTAATGGTAGAGCTGTCCTCCTGTCTGGAGAGCACTGGGACATAACAGGCAAACAAATCACGTCGCTGCTTCAATGGAACACACTTTGATTAATGTACTCTTTGAAGTTGTCCATAAACGGAAGTATTTTAATTACACCCAGGGAGCCCCATTTTTCACATTTTAGTGGAACCTTGGGTGAAACAAAAATCTTTTTTATGAAATCTGAAGTTTTATATTTTGATTAGCTTAAATGTAAGGATACAGCTTTACCCACTGAGTGGCTTTTAAAAGTCAGCTTTAGCACACCAGGGAAATTAGATCCTCAGTGAAATGTCTTCTATTTGCCTTTGCTTCCAACAAGAGCAGTGCCAACGTTTGGGACAATGACAGTGATTTGCATTCGTTTGCCTTGGCTTTGTTGAGGACTTCTGCCAGAAACTTGCTCATGTTGATTGCTCAGGATCATTGTTCAAGTGCATATGAAGACACCTTTGGAAACAATTCACACAAAAAGAATTGAAAGATTTTTTTTTTTAAAAAAATGCGAGAATGTCCAGATGTAGCTCCACTTCAGCAGTGTCTGCAGAGATTTACGTTGATATTTAATTGAATGTAAATTTTGAATACTGAATGTAAAAGCAACGGCCCAGCTGTTTTGAAAGAGTCATGATCTTTCTGTCTCAACATGTATTTTGTAGACTGTTTTCTGACAGTTTGCCACGGGTCTCTGGTCAGATGGCTTTGGTTTAATTAATGGAATTATTTTTGTGGGCTGTAGAGTAGAGGGTTCTGGAGATCACCCTCCACAACCAGTTGTCTGAATTTCACTGATGTTTAGAAGAACATATACATGGAATTCTGTTTTTAATTGATTTATGCTCAGGATATAAGATCACAGGCTAACGCAATGTGTATGTTTACAAGCTTTCCTTTTCTCGGGCCTTTGCAAGTGTTTAAGATTAATATGACAGTCTTACATTTTTACCTGACAGATACTGTATTTTTTTCCTTATTGCTGCTATAACAAATGACCACAAACTTAGTGGCCTTAAAACAACACACATTTATTACCTCACTGGGACAAAAGCAAGGTCTGTTTCCTTGTCTTTTCTAGCTTTTAGAAACTGTGGACCCCTTCCTCCATCCTCAGAGCCAGCAAGGTAGCATCTCTCTGTACCTGCTTGCATTATCATCTCTCTTTTCAGACCCCAACCAGGAAAGGCTCTTCAATTTTCAGGACTCATGTGATTAGATTGAGCCCACCTGGGTAATCCAGGGTGATCTCCTCATCTCAAAAACCCTTAACTTCATCACATCTGCAGGTAACATGTTCAGAGTCCAGGGATTTGAGTATGGAATTCTGGAGGTGCCCATTATTTTCCCTTCCACAGACACATTACTCCTGTAGAATTCTGATTCCCATCTAAGGTCTATAGTACCGCAGAAATTAGAAGTCTGAAGTCATGTGCCCCTTGGACATTTTCAGAATTTTAAAGCTATGAAAACCTTGGCTTGTAACCCATCAAATGTATATGTTAAACTTTCTCTCTAAATCACTTCTTAAACTTCTTGAATATTTGCTTCATAAAGTAGCACCTCAGTTCTGTGAGTTTAACAGAAAGTTTCCTAAATATTTGGCTCTTAGAGTTGAACTTTCTCCTTTTCTCTTCCTAGGAACTTTCATAGGGACTCTGAGTAGATAAACAGGACCATGATCAATCAAGTTCATTCTTCATTTTCTTTTAAAAGCATATTAGCAACAGGAAACCTTTCTTCCTTTTAAATTGAATTTATTTCTTCAGCTTCACCAGCTCCTGACTTCAGTTTGGTAACCCCATCAATTTTCCACCCATTTCAGCAAGTGCCTCTACTTACCTTCTCAACATGAATAATGTGCTGCATCCAACATGGGCAGGTTTGGTGAGCCTGAGGAGGGGTGGTGATGGATTAAAGAAGACAGGCAAGAGAGTACAGCTGGGGCACCCTGCTTCTCTGATGAAAGGGAGTCTTTAAATAGAGCACACAAAGCAAAACAAGGGTAGTGATCAACAGGTTTACAGTGTTATTATAAGTTTCACCTTGTTTTGGCAGCACCTCCTGCAGCCCAAGGAAAGAGCAAGGGAGGACTATAAGGTCAAGCTGAATTGTGCTAAGAGGGCTCTGCCCTGGAAGCTGGGACTTGTTTGTGGCCCTGCCACAGGTCAGTCCAAGGCTTAAACCTATAGCTGCTCCCTACATCTCACCATTTTTTTTTGTTTTTAAGCTACTACAATAAAAGTAAAATTTAAACATCAAGAACAAAGCTCTGGCTATTAAAACAATAGCAAAACAATGCCAATGCAAAAACCAAACTACAAACAGGTTAACATTTTAAAACTTGAACATCAAGTACAAAACTCTGGCTATTAAAACAATAACAGAACAATGCCAGTGCAACATAGCAATAAGAGAGAAATCAAACTACAGACATGTTAGCATTTTTTGCTACAAAATGAAAGGTTTTTTTTGCTGCTGGTGTATATTTACTCAGAGTCCTTAAATGTGGCTGTGCAAGACTTTACAGAAGACTAACAGCTAACCAGTGCTAGTATAGCCATAAACATGGTTGAGGGAGTAGCTTCCACTTTTTGATTTTCTACCATCTGCCAGGTTTCAGTTGTTAGCGTCTTCAGCTGACCCCATGTTGGCACCTGGGTCCTTGCATAGTCTCCACATTGCAACTCTCAGTCTTTTGAATGGAGGTACAGAGTATCTGTACCATTATGGTGGCGCATGTAACACGCTGGCACCCAAACTGGCTGTGCTGCTCCTTCTGGAAAGATACAAAACACAACCTCTTCCCCATATCATTACTGGATCTGGCAAAACTCTTGTCTGGTTTGTGCATCCTTCCACTGGGCTAATTCAGCGGAGGCTATTGCACTGAAGGTCTGCTGCCTTTCTACTGCTGTACAACTCTGTACATTGTAATTCAAAAAAATTAACACATAACATCTTTCTCCCCATTTTAATTTTTGTAATTCCTTTTAAAGAGTAGGATTAGCTCTTTCCGCTATTGCCCGACCTTGAATTTGGTTATTTTTGTTTCTGACGACCTGATTTATAGTATTAATTGTTTGTGCCATTACTTTAATTTCTCCAGTATAGTAATGATCTGTCACCCCAGGGAGAACTTGAAACCCTTTCAATGTTAGACTGCTCTTCCCTAAAAATTAGTCCCATCATGCCTGAGGGAAGGGGACCATACACTCCTGTGGCAATGGCCTGAGGCCCCATCTCCAGGGTTAGTACATACTGGGAGGTGGGACTGAGGTCCAGTCCTGCGCTTGCCCCAGGTGGCACAGTAAAGGCTTTGGGACTGAGCTGGCTGGAAAGGCTGCAGTGGGGTCAAGGATAAGGCCCCTACTGTTTGGTGGGGTTGGAGCTGGCCCCACTTGCAGTTTCCCTGCTGAGAGGGCATTGGATTATCATCAGCATTAGTCTTGGAGTGGCATTCATTTACCCAATGCTTTCCTCTCCTGCATCTTGGACATAGTCCAGGCTGCTTGTTTCCAGTCCTTATAGCCTTTTGACTTCCATATCTAGCATTAGAATCTTTAGCAAAAATGCCTCAGTTTACCATAGAACATCCTTTTTTTTTTCTGCTGACCAGTGAGTAACATCTCCTTTAATAAGGCAGCTAATACCACTCCCTGAACATAGGCTGGTCCAATGTCAGCTCAAACACGGATAAAATACTTCCATAAGAAGTAGTCTCCAGGTGAGAGACAAGCCTTTGCAACAGTACTGAGCCTCTGGCAACTTTCCATTATCTGGCTTAGTTCCCCTGCCACATTCATCCATTCCCTTTCAGGAGTGGGCTCTAGGCAATGATCTCTAAGTTGCTTTCCTACCTTCTCCCATGTCTCTACATTTACCTTTCCTTCCTCAGGAAACCATGTGAAAGTTTTATTTACAAAATCTAACAAATTGAGAAGCTATTGATGCCTCACAGAACAGCCCCGAACTTGAAGCATAGCCTTAAGCATAGATACATGTAAGTTCTTTCCTTGCGATACTGAATTTCTCATGTTTTACACCTAGCTATTACTAAACTGTGCTCCTTACTTTTTGCTTTCTGCATGTGCTTCACTGGAATGTCCCTTCACTTTGCAATTGTAGTTATCCCTTACTCAGGCCCCACATTGGGTGCCACATGTGCCCCGTCCAGCATGGGCAGGTTTGGTGAGCCTGAGGAGGGGTGGTGAAGGATTAAAGAAGACAGATAAGAATACAGCTAGGGCTCGGTGGGACACTGCTTTTCTGATGGAGAGACAAAACCACAGCCTGCAAGCTGAGTCTTTATTTAATAGAGCACACAAAGCAAAATAAGGGTAGTGGTCAACACGTTTACAATGTTCTTGTGAGTTTCACCTTGTTTTAGCAGCACTTGCTGCACCTCCCGCAGCCCATTAGCTACCTAGGAAGGAGCAAGGAAGGATTATAAGGTCAAGCTTAGTTATGCTAAGAGGGCTCTGCCCTCCAAGCTGGGACTTATTTGTGGCCCTGCCACAGGTCAGTCCAAGGCTTAACCCTATAGCCACTCCCTACAGAATAACTCCTAGGCAGTTTTATCATTCTTCTTATTTAATTCCAATTGTCCCTTTTCCTAAAAAGTTTCGATTTCATAACTAATTTATCTTAATTCCTGGGTCATTTCAAGTCCAGTCTTTTTGTTTTGAAGGATAGTTCTAATTCTACCTTAATTTTCATCATTTCTTCAACAAAAGAGATGAAGCTATGTCCATCATGGGGTAACAACCATTATAATATTCTGAGAAAGGATAAGAATGCTGGTCATTTTTCAGCTGCTTCTAACTCTCGTCTCTAGAAATGGATAATGCCGTTTACTGAGCATATGCAACATGCCAAAAATGTGTTTCATCCCTCTAAACTGCTACGTTCTGCAAAGAAAATATTATCCCATTATAGAGATCAGGAAACTGAGGCTTTAAAATCGCTAACTTGCCAAAAATCACAGCTAGTAAGTGGCATAGTCAAAATAGAAACCCAAGTTGGTCCAACTCCCAGGTTTATAGGATTTCTACTATGATGCATTATTTTGCTAAGAAATGATATTTCATTACCCAGGCTCATAGTGCCTTACACTGTAACAATATTACCTGTCCACATAGCAATAGCCAACCAACTGAGAGAAGTCTTTCTTAGTTACATCCAGTTATTCACAGGAAGAATTTAGGAGGCTGAGCTGTAACTCACCCTTGTCATCTCCTTTCCTCCTATTTTCCTCCTTTGAAATCTTCAATTTCTGTCCTGGCCAGTGTGGTTCGGTTGGAGGGTCATTCCATGCAAGGAAAGTTTGCTGACTTGATTCCAGGTTAGAGCACATGCTCAGGTTTTGGGCTCCCTCTCCCTTCCTCTCTCTTTGAAAACCAACTTTTAAAAAAAATCTTTAAGAAAAAAACTAACAAACACAAAAAACCTTCAACTTCTCTTAGCTAAAATTGTGTCTGCAAACTGATGTTGTGCCTAGAGTTGCATGGCAATAAGGTTGACATGGTTTCTAGAATCCTTATCTATTCAAACATTTCCTTATTAGACTACGTGTTCAGAATCTTTTGCAATTTTTCTGTAGTCCCCTGTATCCAAGTAGGAATTTATTAATTGGGAAAAGTATATAACTAGTCATCCTTCCTTTCTAGATCTGAAGCAATAGTTTTTATATGAGTGCAACGTAATTAATTATTCATACTGATTTAAGAGGGAGCAAAGTGGAGGGAGAATACTGTGGTAGAACAAGCATAAGGTGAGTCACTGGAGCACCTAAATTCTAGTTCTTGACAATTTTGAGACTTGTTTGGTAGGGAAGTTCTTAATCTATTTCTGTGCCTCTTCTATTCATGAAATGAGGATAATTTGTTGTGTAGAATGAAGAATAATAGTACCTTGAAAACTTAGAAAGAAAATTAGAGTGTAAGTAATTATAATCTGAGAGTCATCTCTCTGAGGCTGTGAAACATAACTGATAGTTTCCTTTACAGTTCAGCCTGTCCAAATACATTTAGCCCGTGCTAAAAAAAAAAAGAAAAGAAAAGAAAGAAAAGAAAGAAAGTGCTTGGTAAAAGACATAGAATGGGATTTAAACACTTACCTGTAATGTAAGAAAATCTATAAGAGGAAACGGGACTTTACAGTACTTTTGAGAATTCTGAACATGAAATCATTTTACACCAAGTTAAATCTTTCATTTTTAAAATATCTTGGCTTTTAAAGATTTAAGGACCCAGATAGCCCCTGAGGGGTAGATTGGTGAAGAGAAAGTGCATTTTTAGGATTCTTTCCTAACAGATCTACTTTTTTATGAATATGGAACATTTTAACATTTCTTTAAACAATTTGGAATAAGTTTCATGTAGGGCAACACCTACTGGCACCTATTCTCGTTTTCTCAAGGATACTTTTAAGGGTTAATGAGAAGAATTTTATAATTATCATCTTTTTTAAAAGAAAGGAAATATTGTTTGTTCTTGCATCATCCAGTATCACCCCCACCCCTCCCAATATCATTCTTAATGCATGAGATTCTGAACACTTTTACAGATTTACTCATTTATATCTTGTAATGATATTAGACACAGTGCTAACTTACAGACTTTATCTTTAAAAATCTGTTACAGAAGTTTATTTTCTATGGAACTGCCTTTAGAAACACCAACAAAAATATTTTTTAAATTCACCTAAAACAATATCCTTCCTGTTACTACGTTTTGTTTATATATTTTGTTTGCAAATGAGTACTGATAATTAGCAACTTGAGTCTGATAGTTATTTGCAAAGCCTGAAAAACACACACATTGCCTTAGCCTGTCAGTAGAGGACGTATATTAAGTTTGTCTGTTTTGTTGTTGTTGGACAAAATTTCATGTTTGTGTATGCGTGATTCTTTTCTATTTTTTTCGAAGATGTGAATTAAGTGAAAGTGTGGGAGTCAGTTATATTATTTCATATTATGGGTGATCTGGATCCTTTCACTCTTTATACAATATTCTTGTAAGGGCAGCATTTGCAGACTTGCTAATGGACTCTAGAGCTGAACTATTTTAATTTTAAACTTGACTCAGGGGATCAGCTTTGTGAACTCCATTGCAGGAAGAAAGCTCATGTTTGCCTTGATTTTGAATGTACCTTTTTAATATCTTCTTAAAACATATTTTGTTTAATAATGTGGGTTTGTTTTCTTTTTCTAGCATCATAGTAAATATTGCCTAGTATTTTCCCCTTCCCCAGGGTAGTTTGTATACTATCCTACAGGTCATGCCAAAAATGAATAAAAATTTAAATGCCAAAATGTTTATGAAACTGCTGTCTAAATACTGATTGATTGCACAGTTTAAATAAAAATTTCCTTAGTTAAAAAAGAAAAATCCATGTTTTTCATTTACTTTTTAGTTTTCTTTTGGTGAATGGAGAATGAAAACTTTCAATGAATAGGATAGAGGCTTTTATATCCTAGGATGAGACGATTTATAATTTTATAGGGCCCACTCCAAGGAGCAGGAATGGAGCCTATTTAAGGTAAGAATTGTTTTCATCTGGCATTTACTGAATAGCAGCAAGAAAATAACAATTTTCCTATTCCAGTAGGTGGTTGCTTACTTCAGGACCTAAATAGTAAGCAGCATAAGAGCTATGGACTCATCCATAGACATAGTCCTAATTCAGGTAAGAATTTTTGGTTTTAATATTATTATTTTTATCTTATTTTCTTAAATAATATATAAATTTATTAATAAACAGTAAAAAGATATAACAACAGAGGCATGAGTATTATTATTTTTAAATGGTTAAGAGAATATTAAAAAAGTTAAAATAACAGATAAAATATGATCCAAACAAGCTTTTTAAATAATTGAATTCTTAATTTAAAAAAATTCACCCTAGCCAGGTTTGCTCAATGGTAGAGCATCAGCCCATAGAACAAAGGATCTCAGGTTTGATTCCAGGTCAAGTGCACATACCCAGTTGCAGGCACAATCCCTGGCCCCAGTTGGTTGAGGCACATGACATTGATGTTTCTCTCTCCCTGTCTCTGCCCCTCACTTTCACCCTCTAAAAATCAATGGAAAAGAAAATATTGTCGGGTGAGGATTAACAAACAAATAACCCAAAAAAAAAAAAAAAACTCTGGATTTTGGGCATGAAAGGGAAACACATTTTGAACAGTAACTACTTGAAATGACAAGATGTGGACTATGGAGCATATAAAAGAAAGAATTGAAACATAAAAAATAAACTATATTTTTTAAAGAATAAGTATATTAAAAAAAAGAATAAAATTTCCAGAAATAAAAATATACAGCCATTGGATTTTTGAAAATCTGTTAAATCACATACAAATACACTTTAAAAAGTTCTAAAACTAATATAGGTATAAGGAAATTATTCAGAGATCAACAGATAGAAATATATAAGTAAAGTAAATAGAGATTATTCAAAATACATCTGACAGCCATTCTAAAATGAAAGACTAAAGAGAATGAAGGATAAGCAATATTAAAAGAGAAAATGACTAAATTTATGAGATCCTCAGATTCAGGAAGCAGGAACCTCAATATAGAAAAACACAAATACATTAAGACATTTTAGTAAAACTGCAGAACATCAAAGGCAAAGAGAACAACTAAAAGACATGAAAAGAGATTATATAGATTGCACTAGGAAGATTTTTCAGTGACAATAAAAGAAGCAAGAAGGTGATGGGATAACATTTTCAAAACATCACAAAGGGAGATTACAATATGGAGTTCTATACCTAGATAAACTACCACTTAAATGTTAGGGTTGAATAAACATAATTGTAGATAAATATTGAAATAATTTACCACTCACACACCCTAGCTAAATGAACAATATGGCTCACAAGGATGATAGAAGCAAGAAGCAATGATGAGCAAAAAATAAAAGACAATGAGATACCATTCCATATCCACGAGGATGTGATTATAATAAAAAACAAATGTTGGCAAGATTGTAGAGAAATTAGAACCCTTATACATTACTGCTGGAAATGTAAAATGGTGCAGCCACTGTGGAAAATCGTTTAACAGTTCCTCAAAAAGTTAAACAGCATTTACCACTTGAGCCAGCATCTCACTTCTAGGTATATCCAAGAGAAATGAAAACACAGACATATCCATAGCAGCATACAATAGCATCTAAAATAAAATAAGCATAAATTTAACCAAAGAGGTGAAAGACATATATTGAAGACTACAAAACATGGCTAAAAGAAATTATACATCTAAATAAATGGAAACATATCCCATGTTAAAGATAGCAATATTACCCAAAGTGATCTTCAAATTCAAGACAATCCTTATCAAAATTCCAACAGCCTTTCTTACAGAAATGGGAAAGCCAATCCTCAAATTAATGTGGAATTACAGGGGCCCCAAATGGCCAAAATAATCATGAAAGTCATAGGACTTACATGAGGACATTTCTCAAAACTTACTACAAAGCTGTAGTAATCAAAAGAGTGTGTTGCCCAGCTGATGTTGCTCAGTGGTTTAGTGTCAACCCATGAATCAGGAGGTCACCGTTCGATTCCCAGTCAAGGTACATGCCTGGGATGTACAGGAAGCAGCCAATCAATAATTTTCACTCATCATTGATGTTTCTATCTCCCCTTCTCCCTTCCTCTCTCTGAAATCAATAAAAACATTTTTTAAAAAACTGTGGCAATAACCTAAAAACCAATGACATATAGACCAATGAAATAATTGAGAGCCCAGGAATAAATTCATATACTCATGGAAAATTGATTTTTGATGAGGGTGTAAATTCCATTCAATAGGGAAAAGAACAATCTCTTCAATAAATATTGCTGAGGCAACTGGGTTTCCACATGCAAAAGAATGGAGTTAGGATCCTACCTCACTACATATATAAAAATTAACTCAAAATGGATCAATCTAAACTAATAAAAGCGAAATATTAAAATTAACCTTTTCTCCGAGACAGGGTAAGCCACGCCCACCAGCCAATCAGAGCGGCTGTATGCAAATTAGCCCAGCCAACATGGCGGCCGCCACTCACGGACCTGAGTAAACAGCCCTTTCCATTGCGGCAGAAGCGAAAGTGAAGCTGCGCCGCTCAGCTCAGCTCCGATTAAACTGCCTCTAGCAAAACACAGCTTTTTGAAACATTGTAACAATCGTAGAATCCTCCGGAGCTGAAGGAAAGAGCAACTCCGGCCTAACCAGTAACAGTAACAATTGTTTCATTATAGACGTTGCGAGGTGAAGCAGCGGAGACTTCGTTAGTAGTTAGAAGGCCGCCTTAAAGGAACAGTGTATCAATTACAGTGTATCAAGGAACAGTATCAATTATAGGAGAAAAAACTCCAGAACCTGCGTCCAGCCAGCCTTGCTGGGACGTTGGGCAATGGGAGCTGTGGGCAGCCTTAAAGCCCCTCACCCAGGCTGGTCAGGCACGCCAGCAGGTGGGCGTCCCCCGAGGGGTCCCAGACTGCGAGAGGGCACAGGCCGGGCTGAGGGACCTCCCAGTGCACAGAGCGGCTGCAGGGCGGGACAGCGCAGGACCCAGGACCCGTGATGGGAAA
>PVJC01026729.1:0-23814 GCA_004026665.1 Murina feae
CCCCCATGTACGAATTTCATGCACTGGGCCTCTAGTTTAATATAAAAAAATAGGATTTTATATGTTGAAGCTGCATTTAGTTTTCTCTACCACATTCCCACCAAGTGGTCATCTGGACTCTGTTCCCAGGGATCAAGGCCTTACCACCTTGCACCATTTCAAGCATTGCACAGTTCTTTGTGTTGAGTGGACGCTGCTCCTAGCTTGCATACCAGTGGACAGTCTGATTCCCATATGTGAGGAAGATCTTTATTCACCCACTGAGCCTTCCTGGTTCCTTTCACTGTGTCTTATGTGACATAGTTTTGAGTGGTCACTGTCCATCTTAAAGGATTGGTCCCAGAACTAGACACAGCTCTCTGGGCTTAGCCACTCACGTAGAGCAGAGTGGAATTTCTGTCTTCAGAATCTATGCTGCTTTTGATGTAACATGTCTCAATCAGTCTGGGCTGCTATATCGAAGTGCCATGGACTGTGTGGCTTATAAACAAAGCGAATTCATTTCTGACAGTTATGGGGAGAGACTGAAAGTCTGAGTCAGCGTAGATGGGTTCTGCTGAGCCGTCTGCCAGGTGGCATGTGGTGCCTTGTACCCTCACACAGGAGAAAAGAGACTTAGATCTCTGCTCTCTTTTTATCAAGGCACTAATCCCATTCGTGGGGCCTCTACCCTCGTGACCTAAATACCTCCCAAAAGCCCATGCCCTAATGCCATCACATTTTTAGCATATGAGATTGGGGTGACACACATTCAGACCATCACACAAGCACAGATCAGCGTGTTAGGTGAATGTTTTGACCTCCACTTTCCTTCTCCTCATGTGAGTATGGTGCTGCTGGAGCACAGACACAGTATCCACCTGTTCTTCGTTTTTTCCCTGTCTATGCATGTAGAAGACACTTTATCGCTAGAATGGCATTCATTCATTCATTCCATATATATTTCGAGCCAGAGACTGTGTGGTGCTGGAGAATACAAATAAAATGCACTCATTGTCTTCCATGAGCCCTAATGGGAGAGGTTAATAACGCCCTCTGACTTCTGTTGCCATCGAGTGTGAATGCAGGGTGTTTGGCACATCATAGGCATGCAATAGCTTTTAGAGTATGATCAAATAAGCCATCAGCACTAGGGCACACCGAGGAGGGAGGTGTTCCCTGTTTGGGGTAGTGGGGAGGTTTCCCAGAGGAGCTGCTGCTGAGCCAGGTGGAAACAGACATGAAGCGGTCTCGTGCCCACAGGACCAGGGTGCACCAACCACACAACACTGCGAGTGTTTGAATGCCCTCAGCCTTCTGTGTTCCTGAGATTGTTGAACCAGACTCTATAATTGCCGATTCATGAGCTAAATACTAAGTTTATTGACCTGGAAGTCAAATGCATCCTTTCCTCAAGCTGAATGAGTCAGCTTACAACTGGGAAATGTGGGAAAACGGATTTTCCTCTGAGCTGAATCTAAGCCATTCCATCTGAACTGAGTCTCTTGTTATTTAGTGTGTTTTTTGCCACCTTTCTCCCTGCTTCCCCCAATCATGATTACCACCCTCTGGCCCTGGGACCATCAGCTTTCAGCGGCAGTGACATCTGAGTCAGTGTCAGACGAGGCCATCATGCAGACCATGGCCCGCTGCTGGGAAGAGAACCAGTCCTTGCTGTGCCCTCACACGGCGGTGGCCGTGAGCTACCATTACCAGCAGATGCTCAGGCAGACCCCCAGGTATGGCCGTGGGCACCTGGGTCACTGGGCAAGGGTAAGGGGGCAGGACTTCCAGGGACCCTCTTCTTCCTTAAGCAGGGAACACAGGAATGTGAACAAATGGCTTAAATGAGCATAATGGGTGCTCTGTGAACTGTGCCTCAAGAACTGTGATCTCAGAAGAGGGTACATCATAGGTGTCCCAGGGCAGCCCACATGGGAGGTGGTGGGTGAGCTGGGCCTTCCACAGGAAGAAGCAATTTGCTCAGCCATCATTGTAGAAGAAGTTTAAGGTCTGTCTCTCTCGTTTTCCTCTGTGTTCCACACTACCCCTAACCATCCCTATTCCTTCTCCTCCCCCTCCCTTTTCTGCACCTGTCCTTCCACCTGTTGTCTCCCACATACTTGTTTCCACCTGCTCCACCCCCACAGCCTTCCCCGGTGCTGTCTGGCCCCTGCCTCTGCAGCCAAGTTTCCAGAAGCTGTCGTGGCTGCTGGATTGAGCCCAGAAACCCCCACGGAGATCCTAGCCCTGGAGGGAAAGGAGACGCGCTGCACCCCAATGCGGAAGAGTGACGACTGGACGGTGATGCTCCGGGACACAATTGAGGACATGGGCCGGCAGTGGAGGGCCACGTCCTAAGTGCTGCCAATAGCCCGGCTGCAGCTGGCTTCCATTAGGCTTCAGACCCCAGGGTGGGAGGGCGGGGGTGCCCTTGCAGCTACCTTGAGCACCTTCTCTCTGTTAAGAATTGATGTGAGAGGTTCTCAGGAGGCTGCTCAGTGAGGTCTGGGGCCAGCTGGCTTTGCTCATTCCCACAGCTGCTCTGTGCTCTCGCTGTGGTGGAGTGGTGCCTAGTCAGCGAGGCCCTGTACGGCGTGCGTGGCTCCTGGGGTTGCACCCCCACCACTGGACAGCACAGGGCCTGCAAATGAAGACCCTGGGCACAGAGCTGACCTTGGCTCCAGGGTCTGGTACCCAGACCCTAAGCCTGTGCAGACAGGGCTGCACACTCCAGCAGCACAGGCCTGGGGCTCCATGTCTGCGCCTGTTTATCCAGAGGTATCGGCTGGCCTTCCCACCCTGCTGAAGTGTCGGAATCCCGAGAACACAAGTGCATGGCCAGTCCCTGTGTTGGTCCCTGTGCTGGCCTGCGGCCGAGGACGGTGGCTGCCAGGGGGGGTAGTGGTGCGTGGTATGTGCTACATCCTTCAGCTGCTTTTCATTGGCCCAGCATGGAGGGGCAGCAGAGGAGTCAGTGGGCAGGTGGCACAGGTAGGGGGCAAGGTTGACATGTGGGACTGCCAGGTGGAAGCCATGTGGAAAGTGCTCCTCACGGTGCAGATTGAGCGTCAGTACAAGTACCAGTTCACCTGCTTTATTAACCCAGGGCAGGTGTGAGAGCAGCAAGAAGCAGGGATCCCTCACTGAGCACTAAGTGAAGTCCCGACGCCTGCATTTCCAAGGTGCCATGGTCGCAGCGCCCCAGAGCAGTCAGATCCTCTTCTGAGCACATGGCTTTGCTCTCCCCTCCGCATGTCTCTGACGCTGCACTGGCCTCCGGGAGCCAGTCCTTGGATGAGGCCACAGACCCTCTTCAGGCTCCGTCCTGTGTCCTGTCCATCGCCAGCCCAGCTGGAAATGATGACTCCTGTACCAGAATGTGAGGACTTTGCTGACAAATAGTGTTCTTCCTCGTGCAGAGTGCTCCCTCGCACAAAGGTGTGCTTATTCTTCTGCTGTTTTACCATCTAGCCTGCGTTGTCCAGTTCAGTAACTGTTGAGTATGGGAGTAAGTATAACTAAGGAACTGAATTTAAATTTTATTTAATGTTTAATTAACTTGCATTTAAATTTCAAAACTATTACTTGAATCGGTTATTGGAAAACTTGGCAGTGTGGTTGGGAAATGCTGGTATGTGAATGTGCTTTTCAGGTGTAAATTTTATGAAGTACATAAAGTACAGATGATATTTCCAATGAAATTAGTTGTGTTGTGGAGCAACATTCGCGAGAATAAGACCACTGACTCCAGTTAGGTCTTAAGCAGCAAGCGAGGATTTATTGAGCTGGCCAGCAGGTCTGCAGCGCCAGCCCCCACCGAAGTGAGGACTGACACTGCAGCCCCAACCAGATGCAGAAGCAAGCTTTTATTTGCAAAAACTGCAAAAAGGTGACGCATAAAGTTCCTTGCTCTACTTCTCAAAGCAGGATACAGACTCATAAGTTTTGACTGGCCTTATCTCTAGCCCTAGCAGTAAGTCCTACGGAGCTGCAAACGAGCTGGGGCAAGTTGACCTTTACAGTTGGAACACTGCATTAGAACTGAGATATGCCACATTGTCAAATACATATGGAACTTCAAGACTTCGAATGAAAAATATCGAAAATTTTTCGTTAATAATTTTATATTGAGTACGTGTTGAGGATAATATTTTGAAGTTTTGGATTAAATAAAACATTAAATCAATTTCATTGGGTTTCACTTACAAGGTCATTTGAAGTTATACATGTGGCTCATCTGGTGGCTCCCCCTGTATTTATGGCCAGCAGTGATCTGGAGCTCAGCCTTGGCTTTGTGCACACATGAACACACCGTGCATAGTTGTGGGTTTAGTTCTATTATTGAATCCTGTGTTGACTGAGGGGGTTTATGCAAACACAAATACGTGAATGTCAGCACAAGCCTCAG
This sequence comes from Murina feae, assembly GCA_004026665.1. Taxonomy (NCBI): domain Eukaryota; kingdom Metazoa; phylum Chordata; class Mammalia; order Chiroptera; family Vespertilionidae; genus Murina; species Murina feae. The sequence goes on from PVJC01026729.1 coordinate 4,391, forward strand.
TCATGCCCTGGACTCTGGGGCCCCTGGGAGGCGGGTGAGGCGGGCACCTCGTGGAGGGAGATTTGGGGCCATTAGAGGCCACTGTTGCTACCACTCTGAGGGTCACTGTGAAAGGGCCCAGTGGGTATCTGGCCTCCAGAGGCCCTTTCCTCTGCCCTGAAGTCTAAATGAGTCGGTCACCCAGGCTAATCTCTGCGTGCCATCCCCACTTTGAACATGCCACCCTGCATCCCCGTGGCACCCATGGATGGAAGGGAGAGGCCAGAGACTACTCTTGTGCTGGGAAATTTGGCTTCACAGCATGGCATTCAATACAACAATGCTGGGCACACGGGAGGATGGGGAGCATCCCTGGAGGATGACTGTGACCCTGTAGCACAGCACTTGTTGGTCCCCAAGATACATCGACAACAACATGCATGATAAACCCATCAGTGCAAGAGGCCTGGAGCTTTGTGTCATGATGCATTTAGAGGGCATAAAAGTGTCATTTCTTTCAAAGGAAAAGCAGAAGTGCCTAGGGCCCACAGATGTAATGATGTGGCACTGAGAGCACCTACTATGTGCCAAGCAATGCTTGACAAAATTTACTTTAATCCTGACGGCAACCTGTGGAGTAGGCGTTACTATTGTCTGCATTTTACAAAGGGGAAACTGAGGAGCTGAGGGAAGGGGACTGGCCAGGGTGCCACCACCAGGGAGCAGAGGCTGGACTTGAGCCAGGCATGTGACTTCAGACCCAAGGTGTGGTTTTCATCACCCCATGTCAATAGGGAGTTGGCCACCTTCTGTTGCGGTCTGCACTCTGCACCCTTCCCCGGGCCACGGCCCTTTCTGTGGGTGGACCTGGGAGCCTGGCAGTGCTTCTCCGGGAGCCCTACCAGGGGGCTGCTGCAGCCCTACCTTCCAGGGCTCCGTGACCGGCACCCAAGCCACCTGCTCCTTTGCTCCGTTTTCTGAGGGCCTCAGGTCAGTGTGAGTGCCACAGGTTACCAAATGCCCTGTCCTCTGTAGTTCAGAAACCTAGTAGCTCTGAGAGGCCACCCACCACACCTGTGAAAGGGGCCCAGGAACAGAGCCATTGGACACAGCACAAATAGACACGGAACGTGAACATAGGGTATTCTGGCCACAGCGGTCATGGGGCCAAGAGTGAAGAAGGACAGGAGTGAGATGCAGCCTGAAGAAGTACCTGTCTGTGTGAACATACCCAGGCACACACACGCGTCCCACTCAGTAGAAGAAGGAAGAAGCCTCCTACAACTGAAGTCAGAACCAGGTTGAAGTTGTCCTCTCTTTCACTCACTGCTGGTGCTGTTACAGACCAGCATTTCACCTCCGTGAGCCTCAGTTTCCCCGCCTACTAATTACAGTATAGTACTTAACCCTGCTGGTTTGTTCTGAGAATTACATAAGGTAATGCATTTCCAAGTGCTGGATAAATGCTAAAATGCCATACAAATGGTTCTGATTATTAGTACAATTATAGTCTGCACCAATCAGTTTAGTACTTTTAAGCTATCTTGTATATTTCACTAATCGCTTCAAGAATTAGTCTTGCCCTGACTGGTTTGGCTCAGTGGATAAAGCGTCGGCCTGCAGACTCAAGGGTCCCAGGTTCGATTCTGGTCAAGGGCATGTACTTTGGTTGCAGACACATCCCCAGTAGGGGGTGTGCAGGAGGCAGCTGATATGTGTTTCTCCTTTCTCATCGATGTTTCTAACTCTCTATCCCTTTCTCCTCCTCTCTGTAAAAAAATCAATAAAACATATTTAAAAAAAAAAAAAGAATTAGTCTTATCTTGCCAGTGAGATTGCCTCTTCCCGGAAGAGTTGTGTGTGGCCTCAGAGTGCCAGCACAGCCTGGAGCAAGGCTGGAATGGCCGTGATCACGGAGCCCTGAGCCCGGCAACAGGCTTTGCGAGGGCTGCTGGGGGTGGGGGTCATGAGTTAGTCAGTGATGGCTCTGCCAGAGGTAACAGGCCTTGTTCATTGCAAGGATAATGGCCAAATGGTTCCCTTTCTTGAGCACTAATGCACTGAGCCCTTTAAAGCACTCTCCAGACACAGATTCCTTCAATCCCCTTGAGGACTGTATGAAAAATATGACGAGAATCCCCGTTTTAGAGATGAGGAATGGAAGTCAGAGACATTAAGTAACGTGCCCAAGGCCACCCAGCCAGTAGTGATGGAGGAGATATATGAGGCTGGGTGTAGGGTCTCTGAGCTTAATCACATACTAGACTAGAAGAGGTGCTTTGGTTCCGATGGCCTCCAAGTCTTCCAATCAGAATGCAGGTGAGGCAGGGAGCTGGCCTTGTCTGAGGTAGAGGGGGGAGAAGAGGGCCCAACATTAGGAGGTGGACCAGCTGCTCTGTGAGGGGCACGTAACTGGTACCTTTGCGGGGAGTTTTTGTCTGGCTCGGGCTCTTCCTTGGAGCTGGGTTTCTCACGGGCTGCCTGGGCACAGGTGTCTGCTGCACGGAGTGGGTGTTAGCGTACAGAGTGGAGTTAGAGCTGTTCTGTGGGATTCCAGCTGCTACAAGGTGACTGAGCCTGGTCGGCCCCCCTGGGAAGACTCAGACTGCAGCTGGATGAGCCAGGAAGACTTGACGGCATCTTCTGTGTCCCCAAATAAACAAAGGGAGAGCAACACAGACAGGGCTGGACCATTTGCCTCCGGGAAAGAGAAGAGGACCTTTTGCTGTTCTTCCTGCTGCCTTTGCCTTAAAAAAAGCATCTTCCAAGATCTCAGGCCATCAATTCCACAACCTGGGTGCCTCCTGGCTGCCAGGGCCTGGGCAAATGCTGAGGAGCAGTGTGGTGACTTGCTACCAAGTACTGGGCACTACGTTGGGTACCGAGGGATAGATTAAAATGCAGGGGAAGATGTGGCTGGAGTTGACGATAAGGGTAAAGGTCTGGGAAACACCCTGGCACTGCTTCAGGACTCCAAGCAACTGGTTCTTGAATGCAAGAGCCCAGTAAGCCCTCCTTCGGCCCCTCGTTCCCACCCCGCTTCAGCACTGACCCGCAGAGTCTTAGTGTTCAGTTTAGGGGTCTGCTTTCTCATTCCTTACACATTCCCTAAAGTCTGCTGTCGAATGCCCCCATCCTAGCATCTAGCCAGGAAACCCAGCCTTCATTGAGTGTGGCCCTGAGAATGGTTGACTGGGAGGGAGCTGGCAGTGGAGCTGCTGGAGGAAAGCTAACTGAGCATGGGGGAAGCAGTGGGGGAAGAAGGCCAGACTGGGTCTCCAAGGGATCGCTGGGTGCCTGGGTCCCAGGTTCAGCACTGTTTCCCAATGGTCTGGTCATCACAGAGGTCTCTCGTAAACCAGTGCCCTAGAGGAGGTGGGACCTCATGGAACAGAGCAGCCTGTGCATAGGGCCAGGCTCCTCAGCTCTGAGTGGAAGCTCAGGACAAGGCCCTGTATCAGGTACAGAACTGAGGCCTGAGGCAGTGCTCTGAGTCTCAAACCCCTGGGGCCTCCTCATGATTGGCCGCTAGGGGACACAGGCGTGTCACCTCTGGAGCCTCCCTTTCATCACTTGCTTCTTTTCATCATGCCTTACCCAGGCCTCTGCCACACGCAGGAAAAATAATTGCTTGTGAAATTTATTCAATTTAGATCTTAAGGGCTGAGAAGAGTTGGGCCCAGCTAAATACAAGCTATTTGGAGCTGTTATCACCCCATCTTCCTTCTGTCCCCACCACCTGTGGGCAAATACCAGTAAATATATCCTTCCAAACTCTCAGAGCCCAGATGAGCTCAGCCAATGATCCACATGGCCAGCAGAGGGCAGCAGAGTACACCCAAAGTTCCTCCCCCTCCCATACCTTGAAAGCACTCTGGGCTGACTTTGTTCTCTGGGAATTTGAGTCCTTGAAGGTTAGAGGGAGGGACAAGCTCCAAATATTTTTATTAGTTCATTGCTTCTCGAATGTCATTATTGGGAACTCTCTTTTTTAAAAGAGAGTTTGAAAAGCTCTCTGCCAGATTACCTACCATCAACAAATAAGCGCTGGCAAGAATGTGGAGAAAAGGGAACCCTCGTGCACTGCTGTTGGGAATGCAGACTAGAGCAGCCACTGTGGGAAGCAGTATGGAGCTGTCTCAAAAAATTAAAAATCGAACTGCCATTTGACCCGGTGATCCCACTTCTAGGAATATATCCAATGTTGCTTTAAATAGCTTTTCTGTTTTGTGGTAATGCTGCTTAAGCATGCAAACATAAAACTACCTATAAGCTCCTTATACTGATAACTGCCATACAAAGATAAACAGAAACAAAAATTCAAATTAAATGAGAATGAGTCAGCAAACAAAATCACTACAATTCAAAGTCATCCATTAATATATGTGATACATTGTGTGCCCACGCAAACCTCCAGCACACAGAACTGTGGCACTTCATTCCAGGCATGGTTTTCGCTGTCATTGCTCATTGAGTATATTTATTTTCCACATGTGGAACAACTGCTCTCCCATCACTTTTTATATTCTAGCCACAGAAAAACATCCCAAGCACAGCACACTGTGATGTCGTCTGGCCTTTATTTAGTACCAGCTCATCCTATGTGTGCCATACCTGCCTGCTGCCTCTCCTTACTGGCTTATGACAATTGAGATAGTATTGTTGCTTACAATCATAAATACCAATGCAAATTCAGATGCTGAGATATGTAAGACTTAATTGTAAGGTGTCCAGAAAATGTCTTTTAAAAATTAACCAGATGAAATTACACACAGAAAGAGAAGCACACCATTTGTTGAAAAATTTTAAACACTAAGAATGCATGTCTGGAGCCTGATCTGACAAATATCTCCTCCAACCCTTGCTTTTTATAGATGTGCAAACAAGTTCAGAGAGGAAGGTCCGCCGAGCCAAGGTCACACAGCTAATCTGGTGGTGCAGTTTGAGAACTCTGGACTCCCCCTTTGCTAGGCACTGCTTCCTGTCAATATCCCCAGGCAGCTCTTAGGCCTGGCCCAAGGAAAGGAATCCTGGATTCTTTTAGGGATCAGCCACTGCCATCTGAGTAGAGCTTCCTGCAGATTCCAAGTAGCCTCAGCTTAGAATAGAAGAGAGACTGGATATACACAGCCACTGCCACTGACAGGAAGAACTTGTCTGAAGCCCTGCCAGACTCTGCAGTCTGAGAAGAAGGCCCAGCCTGCACCTCCCTGTGTGTGTACACGATTTCCAATATGTATCCGGAAATGAAAACACACACTCACTCCATAGGTCTTTCAGGTACGGAGATCTTATTGGAATCTCCTTTAGGACCTGGGGAAAATAGGCCATCTCTGGCCCTCTCCAGGGAAGGTTTTTAATTTGAGGTCCCTTAGCTCCCAAAGGGTCCATGGAAAGAATTGGAGTAGGGGTGGGGCTGAGACCTGACTAGGAAATACTGCACCTTTACTTTTGCTAGCCTAGCACTTGCTTAAAATATGAATGTTGGCAACAAACAGCTTGCCCCCAGCAGCCCGGGACGTGGTCAGCAGTGTGGAGGCAGGCACTTCCCCTGGGGCTGTAGCAGCTGCAGGTCTCCAGCATCACGCCTTTGAAATAATATTAGATCTGATGCTATGTCGTCATTTATCAATAAGGAACATACTTCTATATTATAAATATTTTGAAATATTTTGATAATAGTCTTTTGATATAATTGGTTGTCTTTCTTATCTCATGTATTTTATTTAATGCAGCTGAAAATACTCCAGACTGTCAAAGTAGTTCACAGCACAAGAAAGTCATCCTCAAATGGGGAAAACAAATATTTCAAGAGTTACCATTTCTTGGGCATCAACTGGGCACATCCTGAGAGCTGTATGCTCACTATCTTTAAATTTTGCAACAATAAAGTGGACATTATTACCCCTTTTTATACATGAGGAAACTGAGGTTCAGAGAGATACTTAGAATCATATACTCCACAAAATATACTAAGCAAGTATGTGCAATACTATCGTAGAAAAAGAACAGAGTGGAGACAGCACAGTGTCTGTCTGTTTACTGCCGTGTCTCCTGTGTCCAGCGCTTCCAGATGCTCAGTGAATGGTGCTGAATGGCTAGATGAGAAGCAATCATGAGGCCCTGGTAGGGGTGGGGAATGTTTCCAAGGAAACGTGAGATTGGGATGAGCCCTCGGCTGCAGGGAAGTGCAGGCTGGTATAGACCAATCATGGTTCTCCATTCCTCATGCCAGTCTCCACACACGCACACATGCACACACGCACACATGAATTGGTGGGAGCCTAAGTAATTTTCTTCGTCGTTGGGAAGGGAGTCACTGGTGCAGTATGGGGCAGTTAATGAAGGCTTCCTAGAGGCAGTGACTCAAGTACATTGCCAAAGGGTGGTTGGCTAATACCTCAGCTGTTACGAACCAAAAAGGGTGCTCTCCCCCAACTATACCTATGTTAAGTTCAAAACTCCAATACCTGAGAATGTAACTGTCTTTGGAGATGAGGTCTTTTAAAAGGTAATTAAAATAAAAAGGGGTAATTAGGGTGGACCTTAAGCCAATATGACTGTGTGGTTATGAGAAGAGATTAGGACACAGCCAAGATACAGTGGAAGGTCACGTGAGGACATAGGGAAGTCAAGGAGAGCGCCCTCAGGGGAAACCAGCCCCACCTACCGTGATCTCAGACTTCCAGCCTCCAGAACTGGGAGACAATAAATTTCTGTCATCTGGGCCATGCAGTTAGTGATAGTTATGGCAGCCCCAGAAAATTAATATATTCCTTAAAGTACCTTTTTTGTCTTAGTAAATATAAATATAACATTTCCCCCTCAAGTCTTCAAATAATGTTATGTCCCTAAAAGATAGCCATGCTTAGTCTAAGGCCCACAGTCCATGTGCAGCCCACTCTACAGACATGGAAAGGCATGGACTTGGTTCCACTCATTCAATACTCCTTTAAGAGTAGCAACTATAAGTCAGGTTTGGTTTTAGGCTCAGAGAGACAACAGATAAAGTACCTGTGTCTCTGGAGCTTTCATTTCAGTGAAGGCAGGGACAGGCAATAGAGAAATAAATAAGCCAGGTAATTCCAGACCGTGATTGGCTGTGGAAGAAAACAAGCAGAGGGTGAAGATGTGGTGGAGACGGGAGAGGCAGGACCAGCCACAGGTGGGGTGGTCAGGGAAGGCTCTCTGAGGAGCTGCCACCCTAAGAATAGCCAAGCTCAGGAGCATTCCAGAGGGAAGGCACAGGCCAGAGCAGAAGCTGGGGGGTGCCATGTGCTTGGATGTTTGAGAACCCCGAGGAGGTAAATGTGGCTGTGGTGGGGTGTGCAGGGGACAGTGTGATGAGATCAACAACCTGAGTGTGATAGGGACCCCATCATGCAGACCCTTGAGGGCCCCAATAGAAGCTTGGAACAAAATGGTATTTTGCATGTTTAAACAATTAGTCTATACTATATGATCTAGCAATTTCACTTCTAAGTACATACCCCAAACAATTAAAAGCAGAAACTTGAACAGTATTTGCACACCCATGTTCATAGCAGCATTATTCATAGTAGCCAAAAGGAGGAAGTTACTCAAGTGTCTGTGGACAGATGAATAGATAAGCAAGATGTGGTATACCCATACGATGGAATATCAACCAGCCTAAAAAGGAAGGAAATCTTGATAGACATCAGAATATTGAACAAACTTTGAAGACATTATGCTGTGACAGAGGTAGACACCAAGGACAAATGTCATATGATTCTACTTTCATGAGGTACATACCATAGATCACAGAGACAAAAACACAGTAGAGGTTGCCTCAGGGAAGGATGGGGGGCAGGGAGTTCAAGGGAGGAGAGAATGGGGAGTTAGTGTTTAATGGGTCCAGGATTTTAGTTTGAGATTACAGAAAATTCTGAAAATGAATAGTGGTGAGGTTGCACAACATGGTGAAAGTACTTAAGGCCACTGAATTATGGCCTTAAAGATGTTTAAAATGGTAAATTTCAAAAAAAGGTCAGTGTCATTGTAGCTCAGGAGGCAAGGCCAGAGCAGGCTAGAAGACAGCGGGCAGCCCAGGCCGGGTGCCTGCGCCCTTGCAGGAGGTTCCAGACCTTCCACCCAGAGAACTTTCTGAGAAGAGCCCCAGCGCCATGGGCATCCAGTACGTAGAGGCCATGACTTGGGGAATCACACTGTGCCCTGGCATTTGGTTGTCAGTTTGTTGCTGAGGTGGGGAGGCTGCAGGTGGAGGCCCAGGGTCAGCTGCTGCCCAGACCCTAGCAGCCTCCCGCAGCATCCAGATTTGCAGACGGCTCTTGCTGGGTCCTCTCTGCACCCTGCCCACCAGGCCGCTGGGCACTGGCACTGCCTGGGCAGGTCCACGTCGGGGAATCACACTGCCCTGGGGGCGGGGGGGGGGACAACAACAACAAAAAAAAACACAACAGTGAGAGGGAGAAAGGCAGCACAATTAAAATCTTAGTGTATGAATAATTACATTTTCAAAATCCCCACATTTTTTTACATCAAAAGGAAATCTGTAATCAGAGGTTTAATTTGCAGGTTTAGTGGCATTTGGCAGGTTAAAAGTAGGTGCTGTGAAGTGAGTAAGCGTGGGATTTGGGGCTGGAAGCAAAGAATAGGGGAATCTCTCTGCCAGAAATCCTGGCTTTGAGCTCCTCATCGAGGTTCGGTCTCATTTCCTCTGCCCACAGCCACTCTCAGACTGTGCCACGCTCGGGAAGGAAGGAGGGAGAGATCAGCCCGCCAGCCCTGGGTCTTCTTCCTCTGCTTCATTCGTTTTGTTGCAGGAAAAAAAAAACATGCTAAAAATATAGGAAAGCAAACAAGCAGACACAGCTGGCCCGTATCCTCTGCCTGATGGTGAAGTGCATTCCCTCTTTGAGACAAGGGATAGGCTTGGCAAGCCACAGGCTGATTCTTCTCCTGCTCCCTACCTTTTCCTTTCCCTCTTCTTTGGGAGTTTCTTGCTCTCGCTCTTTCCTTCCCCAAGGAAAACGAAACAGGCAAGACGGAGCTTTGACATATGAAGAGCAGGAACAGAGATTTTGTCCCAAGAACCTTTCTAAAAATGATGCTGGCAGGGCAGCTTCATAAAAGGGGCTCAGAGTAGGGAAATCCTGGTTGGGGAGGGAGTGGGGCGAGAAGGGTAACAGAGAAGAATAATCCTAGCATGGCCTTCCCTACACACCAACCAGTCACTGGGTTCAGTCTAACCCAGGACCACTGAGTCTTGCATGAGGTGACTCCTCAGCTGAGACAATGTCCACTTAGGGCTAGGGCTCAGGCTGCCTGCAGCAGTGTGGTGTGTGTGTGTGTGTGTGTGTCAGGGGTATGCCCTTCAGTCCTGGGCATGGGGGGGAGTGGAGAGAGAGAGAGAGAGAGAGAGAGAGAGAGAGAGAGAGAGAGAGAGAGAGAGAGAGAGAGATATGGAGGTTGACTGGCAATCACTGAGGCAACAATCTAAAACTAGTAAAGGCAGCTGCTCTGGAGACACTTGAGTGCTTGCCAGGCAGTTTGAAGGTGCAGCTGTGATGACAAACTCAGGGAAGAGACAATAGCTGGCTGTCCTACTGCTCACAGAGACAGCACCATAGCCATGGTGTGACTGAGCAGCGTGGGGACAGGAGAAAGGAAGCGCTCTCGGGCAGAGTGAGGATGGAGTTCAGAGCAAGATGTTCCAGGGGAGGAGAAGCCAGGGCTCCAACTCCGCCCCTCCCCTCCTGGACGGGGTCTTTCCTCTCACAGACTTGACAGATACCTGGCACACATGAATGGCTCCCATTAATCTAGCATCACCGCCTTATCCCCCAAGAAACTGAGGCTCTGCCCCTGTACTAAACCTAGAACATGGACACTAAGGGAGGTTGAGGAACTTGTCCAGGCTCACTGGGAGAAAATGGTAAAAAGGAGGTTCCAGCCCAGGTGTCCTCCACACACCCAACAGCTCCTGAACCCTGCTTTTCCACTCCCGTCATCACGACAGGCTTTTTGACGAATAATGATCGAGTGGACACCAGGGTAATGAAAAGGCATTAAGGTGCTTGGATCACAACAGACAGCAGAACATATTAACTGTAGCAAGAACGTACCAAAAGGAGATTTATATTTTTAATTTAAAATAGAAATAGCAAATTCTAAAACTTAAGCCATCTTTATTTTGTTAATAATTAAATAGATCAAGATTTTAAAAATATATTTTAATTGATTTTACAGAGAGGAAGGCACAGGGATAGAGAGTTAGAAACATTTGATGAGAGAGAAATATCGATCAGGTGCCTCTGCATGCTCCCTACTGGGAGCCTGCTAGCAAGGTATATGCCCTTGACCAGAGTCAACCCTTTAGTCCGTGGGCAGATGCTCTATCCACTGAGCCAAACCAGTTAGGACTAGTTTATATTTTTATTATAAAATGTGACTAAAATTTTTTCAGTTGGAGCAACCATCTTTGCATTACTTAAAAAGGACTGCTTTGCATACTACTGGGAGCCAGTGCTTGACTGGATCTTTGTTATCAAAGTTCAACATCAAGTCTATTCCATAGCCTATTTCTGTCACCAGTCCAATGTCACAAAGAAGAGATGATCCACTTTTTGTAGTATTTGTGGAGTGTTTTATTGGAGCTATTATTATTATTGGCAATGATAATTATTAATTATTTCATTTGAACAGCTCTTCCCCCAACTTCTTAGAAGCAAAAGGGCTTCTCTCTGTTTGGGAGCTGCCTGATTTGTGGCTGTATGATTCAAACCCTGCTGGAAGCACAGGATTCTGCTTGTAACTGGAAACTTTCTTCTTCTGAATCCATTTAGATTGACTAGGGGTAGTACAAAATATTGAATCACATCATGAATATATTTGGACCTAATAACTCTGAACATATAACATAGGCTAATAATGGTCATTGAAGGAATCACACAACACAAAGGTCGATTGTTAAATACATTGAAGGAGGCTATTTTAGCTTCAGGTGTGTGTGATTAGGGAACTCCCTGCATTCTTCAATAAGGCACATCATTTTTTAAAAGGAAAATTATTACATACTAGTGGCCTGGTACACGAAATTCGTGTACAGGGGGAGGGGAGATTCCCTCAGCCCAGCCTGCACCCTCTTCAATCGTGGACTCCTTGGGGGATTGGGTCTAAACTGGCAGTTGGACATTGCTCTTGCAATCTGGGACCACTAGCTCCTCACTGCTCATCTGTCTGCCTGCCTGATTGCCTCTAACTGCCTCTGCCTGCCTGTCTGTTTGCCTCTAACTGCATTTGTCTGCCTGATCACCCCTAACTGCCCTCCACTGCTGGCCTGATCTTGCCTCCAACTTCCCTCCCCTGCAGGCCTGATCTGGCCTCCAACTGCCCTCTTCTGCTGGCCTGGCTGCCCCAACTTCCCTCCTCTGCAGGCCTGATCTGGCCTCCAGCTGCCCTCTTCTGCTGGCCTGGCTGCCCCCAACTGCCCTTTCCTGCTGGTCTGATTGCTCCTAACAGCTTCTGCCTCAGCCCCCACCACCATGGCTTTATTCAGGAGGAAGTCGGACATCCAAATGGCTGGTCAACTGGTCTAATTATTAGAATAGATAGATTATATAGGAAAGGATTGTTTAAATGGGGGGAGGAAATGCTCTTGGCAGACAAAAATACATAATCCTTACATCTGGACTGATAGCCAGTCATATGCACTATACTGCCAAACCAGTCATTAAAAATTGAACCACTTCTTACATCTTACACCAGACAGCTGTTGCCTTTGAAACCCCTTCTTAGCCTCCACCTTAGGTTCTGCCTTCACAATTCACCAAGAATAGGTTCTGCTTGGTTGGTGTCTTTGCCAGTCAGAGTCAAAAGCTCCACCTCCTAGGCAGCCATTGGCTCCTTGCAGTTCACCCAGATTTGGTTCTGATTGGTCAGTTTCTATGCCAGTCAGTGTCAAAAGCTCCACCTCCTAGGCTGTAGAAAGCACCTGGTGAAAGGACGGTGACTGACTCAAACCAGCCAATAAGGATGCAGAGGAACTAACTGCATCTTGCCCCCTGTGCAACCAAACCCTGGCCCTTCCCTCCACCAATCAGCAGGGGCCACGAGCATCACCTCACCAACTGCCCCTAGATCCCCTATAAAACCTTTTGTTCTGTTGGAACTGGCTCTCTCTCCCCGCCCTACCACTGCGTCGGTGAATGTGTGCGGGATTGAGCTCGAGCTAGCTTGAATAAAGGTTCTTTGTGATTGCATTAGACTTGGGGCTCACTGGAGGTCTTTGGGGATCACGAAAAATGGGCATAACACTGGGAAGGCACATGGGCATTTCTTTAATTATTGTCAGCTGAAGCCAGTGGCAGTCGGCAAAGCCACATCCTGGAAACATGTCTTTTGCGTCAGCTTGACCTTAAGCACAGATACCAGAGGGTGGGTTTTGTTATTTAAATCCAGCCAAGCACCAGGAATTAATAGGACTCCTCTCACCCCAGAATACAAATAATCTCCTTTGTCTTGATTTTTAGTAAAACTTCCTGGTTTTTGCTTTATAAAATAAATATACTGTATTTGCTCTGGGTCACTATCTCTGTCCCTGTCTCTTCATCAGAGGATAGTGGTCCCACCTGGCCCCAGCTTTTTTCTTCCATCTCTGTGCCTGTCTCTTTCTTTCATTTTCTCAATCCCCAGCCACCCCTACTCAAGAACCAGACCACTCTCTAGCTGCGCTGGATGCAGAGAAGAGAGACATATTTACATATGGCATGCCAGATCCAGGGACTTGAGTACAGAGGAACGCTCAGAAGTCAGGTGAGGGAGTTGATGCAAGAAGTGTGCAGCACAACAGATTAAAGAAGTAAGGTAAGCCCTAACAGGTTTGGCTCAATGGATAGAGCGTCGGCCTTCGGGCAAGGGGTCCCAGGTTCGATTCCGGTCAAGGGCATGTACCTTGGTTGTGGTCACATCCCCAGTAGGGGTGTGCAGGAGGCAGCTGATCAATGTTTCTCTCTCATGGATATTTCTAACTCTCTATCCTTCTCCCTTCCTCTCTGTAAAAAATCAATAAAATATATATAAAAAAAACTTAACAACAACAAAAAAGTAAGGTAGGGAGCAGATTGTCGTGAGTTGTATTAGCTGGGTGTAAAACATGGGTAATTCAGGGTCTCAGGAAAGAGATCTCTACTCTCAAATGCTTAAAACTATGCTCAAAGCTCGACAATGCTCTGTTAAGCAGTCAGATTCTTGATTTCTTAAGTTCTTTTAATGAATCTTGCCCTTGGTTTCCTGAAGAGGGAACCATCAACTTTCTTTTTTTTTTTAATTTTTAATTTATCTTTATTGTTCAGATTATTACAGTTGTTCCTCTTTTTTCCCCCATAGCTCCCCTCCTCCCAGTTCCCACCCCACCTTCTGTCCTTGCCCCCCCCCCCACTGTCCTCATCCATAGGTGTACAATTATTGTCCATTCTCTTCATGCACCCCCAACACCCTTAACCCCCCAAAATTGTCCATCCACTCCATTTCTATGCCTCTGATTCCATTCTGTTCACCAGTTTATTTTATTTATCAGATTTTTTATTCACTTCATTCTTAGATTCACTTGTTGATAGATATATATTTGTTGTTCATAATTTTTACTTTCCTTTTTCTTCTTCCTCTTCTCAAAGGATACCTTTCAGCATTTCATATAATACTGATTGGGTGGTGATGAACTCTTTTAGCTTTTCCTTGTCTGTGAAGCTCTTTATCCAACCCTCAATTCTGAACAATAGCTTTGCTGGGTAAAGTAATTTTGGCTGTAGGTTCTTGCTATTCATCACTTTGAATATTTCTTGCTACTCCCTCTGGCCTGCAAAGTTTCTGTTGAGAAATCAGCTGACAGTCGTATGGGTGCCCCTTGTAGGTAACTAACTGCTTTTCTCTTGCAGCTTTTAAGATTATCTCCTTGTCTTTTGCTCTTAGCATTTTAATTATGATATGTCTTGGTGTGGTCCTCCTTTGGTTCCTTTTGTTTGGGGTTCTCTGCGCTTCCTGGACTTGAAAGTCTATTTCTTTCACCAGGTGGGGGAAGTTTTCTGTCATTATTTCTTCAAATAGGTTTTCAATATCTTGCTCTTTCTCTTCTTCTGGCACCCCTATAATTCTGATGTTTGTGCGCTTGAAGTTGTCCCAGAGACTCCTTACACTATCTTTATACTTTTTGATCCTTTTTCTTTTTTCTTTTTTTCTTTTTTCTTTTTGCTTTTCCGGCTGGGTGGGTTTTGCTTCTTCATATTTCATATCTTTGACTTGATTCTTGCGATCCTCTCGTCCGCTGTTGGATCTCTGTATATTATTCTTTATTTCAGTCAGTGTGTGCTTAATTTCTAGTTGGTCCTTTATCATATTCTTGAGGGTCTCATTAGATTCATTGAGGATCTTGCTAAATTTATCGGCGGTCTCACTAAATTTATCGGCAGTCTCTAGAAAATTCTTGAAAAACCTAATAACCGTGGTTTTGAACTCTATATCCTGTTGTTTTCTTTCCTCCATTTCTGTCATTTGTGACTTGTTTCTTTGTCTCCGCATTTTGGCTGCTTCCCTTTCTGAGTTAGATGATTACTGAGAGGAATTAACCTCTAAACCACTTGTTTATGAGAGTCAGCTGTGTCTATAGTGGGAGAACTTCTGTGCTGGAGACACCCTTATGGGGCAAGAGTTGTTTCAGTGGGGCTTTTGTGCCCACTGCATCTGCCCCGAGTGTGTTCCTTGTGGATCTGAGTTTTGTTTAGTATGGTCCCTCTCTGGCCTCTGGGTGAGGCTGGCTCTTGTATCTTTAAGGAGGTGTTGATTTATCCTTTGCCTTAGGCTACTCAGCCTTTTATATGCAAAAGCCTCTGATGCAGCTTGGGAGGGGTGGGACCTCGGGGAGTTTGCAGGGCAGGGTGGAGCAAATAGCTATGGCGCTTCTCAGCCCTGTGCTAAGAGACATGGGGTCCCACGGTAATTGCTGGAAGCAACGCTGAGAGAAACCCGCTTTGGATTTCCTTCCGGTGCCAGTCAGTCCCCCTTCTCCGGATGTCTGGGTCCTCAGAAACTCACTTGGACCTGGAGTTCAGAGCCGCTGGGAACTTGTGGCTCTCTCCATTTTGAAAAAGAACCGCGTCCTCTGGCGCCAACCCTCTCCCCGAGCCCCGTGCGCATGCCTCCGTACCTCTACTTTGCTTCCGCCACTCCTCCAAGTCTCAGATTCTTTCTAGTTGTAGGATTTTCACTCAGCCAGCCTTCCTGTGGTTGTGAGTGGTGTCCGTGTTTTCTTTTCATGGATATTCTGAAATAGTTGTTCATGGCTGCATTTACAGTGTTTACCTTATGCCGCCATCTTGCTGTCTCCATCAACTTTCAAATGTGGGGAAAAGTCGGAAAGCAGCTGCATGACTGATACACAGCAGAAGGTCCAAAGAAGATTCCTATTCCTATATTAATTTGTGATTGCCTTGATCAAGCACAGGAGAGTTTAAGGATGTCTAAGCCAGGTGTTGCCATGGCTTTACAGTGGAGAGGTGTGGATCTCTAAAAATACCACTTCACTCCTCTGTGCCTCCTCCATCTTTGCCTGTCACTCCTGCAACTGCAGTCAAGAGACCACCTGATAAAGATGAGCAGGAGCTAAAGTTTGAGGCAGAGCAGGACAAGTGCCACTGTGAGCTGGATGACTCAGATGATAAGGAGGGTTTTGCTCACAGCTGCCCAGCCTTTATGGCTGGATGCAGGCGCTTGGCCAAAAGTCAAGGTGACTTCATATTTCATTTTTCTGGAGGCTCAAACTATTTGTATCAGGATGAACCAAATAGAAAGGATTAAAGGAATTTCTCAACAACTGCCAATAACTCTTTATCTTAAAAAATGTTTTTCTTTCAAAAAATATAAAAAAATTTAAAAAATAAATTAAAACACACACACAAAACATAGTAGATTCCAGACCATTACTGAATTTCCCCCCCCCAAAGTACGAAGGAGGTGGGGGTGATCCTTATAAGGACGGAAGAGCGGTGCGAGAGTGCAGACCCGCCAATAGGGATGCAGAGGAAATGCCCTGCCCAGGACCTTCCCTCGATCAATCAACAGGGGCCACACACATTACCCCACCCACTACTTCCAGCCATATAAATCATTTGTTTTCCTGAAACCTGTACTTCCTATCCCTTCGCGCCGCTGTGCCGGTGGGCAAGCAGGATGTCCGAGTTAACTCGACTAATAAAGGCCCTCATGTTTTTGCAGCAGTTTTGGGGCTCACTCGTGGTCTTTGGGGATCATGACATCTGGGTACTACAATCCTGTGTGGATGTGATGATCCTATGTGGACGCCCACTCCCCGAGATGGCTATTGTAAAGGGTCTCATCTTCACCATGCTTTTTTCCAGCTAGTGACTTAAAAGTTTTACAAAACTTTTCCTCAGAAAGATGGTGGAAAGGAACCAAAAAGAAAAATACAAGCTGGTTCTAGCAACAAGATTTGTATTTCCATAATAAAAGGTAGTTTATTTAAGTAATCATGGACTTCATTCAAAAGTTAGCTTTAAGGGTGCCAAGAAAATCAGTAAACTATCTCTGTTACAGAATTTACCAAAGTAAATGTCTTAAAATAATTATGATTGACTTTGGAATCTCAAAACTGTTGAAACATAAATAAATAATATATTGATTGGAAGGTCCTATAGCCCAGGGAGAAACTAGCTTAGCTCTTTGACATTTAAATGGACCAGGTTAGACCAAACTTGATTTGCCAGCAGATAACAGTTTTTCCCCTGGCTGCCACCTCATGGCCATTTTGAAATTTCCTGCTGGCAAGCAACTGACAGGAAACTATGTGGCTAATTTGCATTTGAATGTCTACAGGCCTGCTTCCAGTCATTGGTGACTTGAAATTTAGGAAGCTTGCTGAATTAAAAAATAAAATTAAATGGCTAGGTATTTTGAAATGACAAGATGCTAAAATGTTCATCTAAATTTGCCTCATGAAAAATCTAGAGGATAGAATTGAATTTGTTAATTAAATATGTCTTGTATTTTTAAAAAAATATGAAATTAATATTAATCTGAATGTGTGACTTGCCAGCTCTGGAGATTTGGGATTTGGATTGAATTGGAAGAAATTATATAGTTGTGGTGGCTGAATGCCTAGAGTATAGAAGTTTATTTTTGAGAAAGTGATTTTTGTGTTTTCTCTGAGATAGTTGGGAGTTCAGAGTGTGTTGCTTATTGGTCTAATTAGAAAAGGAGGATTAATTCTGTGATCCCAACCGAATTTTTTTAATAAAAAAAAACAGTTTAAATTTAATTGATATTTTTTAAGATAATTATAAAAAGTATATAATCTTTAAATCATATATATATATATATATATATATATATATATATATCATATTTATTTATTTATTTAATGGTTTTTCCAGGTTAAATTTCAAGGCTATAACTGAGGGATGATTTTTGGAAAACTCCAAGAGCCTAGAGTGATTCAAAGAATTTGTTCTCTCTTCTTAAAGAAAATATTTTAAATTTAGCCAATCCAATATACTTGAAATCACATGGAAAGCCTTATCAAATAAAAATTAATAACTATATTTTACTTATAACACATACATGAAGGTTTTGGCCTCTAAGAAGGGCAAAATTAGGTAACAATATATTTCTTAAATACAGCTAAATTTTTTAGCAATGGAAAATTTAAGACAAAAAGCCTCTAACTGCCTGCATTTTAAATAGGCTGAGGTGGCGTAGCATTTGTTCCTTGTGAATCAGACATACAAGATTACTAAATTTGCTTGCTTTGATTTTTTAATAAAGATACCTACTTTAATTACTTTATAAATTACCTTTTAAAATTATAATCAAGGTTTGATATAATTTCAGCTAAATGAAAAGCCAGTGTAATCTAATAAAAGAGTAATATGCAAATTGACTTTCACTCTGTTACACCCACAAGCCACGCCCACAAGCCATGCCCACCAAACAATCAGGAGCAAATATGCAAATTAACTCAACTAAGATGGCAGTGGCCATGGAGCTAGAGTTGCTCCAGGCAATGGAAGAAGCCAGGGCCCTACGGGCCCTGAGCTCTACTCAAGGCTACAAAGTTTCAATTATAGAAGATAAACAAACCCCAGATATCTGCTTCCAGCCAGGCACCCCAGTAGGGACCTGAACCCTGAAGGGGCTGTAGGCAGCCTGAAATGGCCATCAGCCCCTCACCTAGGTTGACCAGGCATGCCAGCAGGTGGACATCCCCCAAGGGGTCCAAGACTGCGAGAGGGCACAGGCCAGGCTGAGGGACCCCCCCTGAGTGCACAAATTTTTGTGCACCAGGCCTCTAGTATTTTTACTGAGAAGACTAAAAAGGGCTAATTCAAAGGTAGCCCTGATGTTCTGGGGGAATGACCTTCAACTGAGGCATTGCCTCCTTCACCAAAACTGGATTTGCAAAACAAGCCAGGAGCGCTGCCCTGGGGGAAGGGTGGATTGTTAGCTGACACTGAAACCTTGGAACACCTGGGGGAAGAGAAGGTGGGAGTTGCACTTCCTCCAGGGCCTCAAGGGAGGGATCATATTTGCATTACAATGAACTCGAAGGGCAGTTATAAGGCAAGGTTCCTGCCTGTTACTTCACTCTGACTTGGAACAATCCCAGAGTCCGCGCACATTATTAAAACTGTGATTTCTCCACTTCTTCAAAGCATTGCTTAGTTTTTTGGTCTTTCTGCAACATTGTAAACAATTAAATTCTAATAAAGCCCTCTGAAAGTTACTGGGACTACCCATGATCTCTCTGTATATGCAAATAAGCCTAAGGGGACATTAATTAGTTAAGACCCTATCTAAAAATCTCTACCAGAGAAATGACAATATACTTAGGAATCCTAAGAAGGTTTTTATTAAATGTATGCAAAGACCAACAGAGACAATTTTATAATTTTGTGACTTACATGTAACAGCAGTTTGAAACCATCTAAAAAATGTGAATGCCATGCGTTTTGGGGTCATCTGGTAAATCCTATCTTCCCTAAATCAAGGACACTTAAAAGTCAGTGTTTTACATGCTCAAAGTCACTAATCATCTGAGAGATGCAAATCAAAACAACAATGAGGTACCATCTCACACCTGAAAGAATGGTTATCATCAACAAATCAACAAACGACAAGTGCTGGAGAGGATGCGGAGAAAAAGGAACACTCGTGCACTGCTGGTGGGAATGCAGACTGGTGCAGCCACTGTGGAGTACAGTATGGAGTTTCCTCAAAAAATTAAAAATGGATCTCTCTTTTGACCCTGTGATCTCACTCCTGGAAATATATCCTAAGAAACCAGAAACACCAATCAGAAAGGACATATGCATCCCTATGTTCATAGCAGCACAATTTACCATAGCTAAAATTTGGAAACAGCCTAAGTGCCCATCAGCAGATGAATGGATTAGAAA
>PVJC01026730.1:0-23795 GCA_004026665.1 Murina feae
CCTTGCTTTCCCACTTCCTGGTGCCCTGGTGCCACTTCCAACTACCAGCATAGGCAGGCAGTTGCAACAGAACCCTTTGGTTTGCTCTAGTTCCGTGGCTGTTGGCCTCCATCTTGGCTGGGTTAATTTGCATACAGCCGCTCTGATTGGCTGGTGGTAACGGTCACATTTGCATGTTTCTCTTTTATTATAGAAGATTTTTTAAAAAGCATTGGTAGAATTAACATTATTAAATAGACACTTCTCCAAAGAGGACACACAAACGACCAAGATGCATATGAAAAAAATGTACAGTGTCACTAATCACCAGAGAGATGCAAATTAAAACAATGAGATACCACCTCACACCTGCCAGAATGGCTACCACTAATAAATCAACAAACAACAAGTGTGGAATTTCCTCAAAAGATTAAATATGGAACTTCCATTTGACCCAGCAATCCCACTTCTGGGATATATTCTAAGAAGCCTGAAACACCAATCAGAAAGAATATATGCACCCCTGTCTTCATAGCAGCACAATAGCTAAAATCTGGCAACAGCCAAGTACTCACCAGTGGATGAATGGATTTAAAAACTATGGTACATTTACACCATGGAATACTATGCAACTGTAAAAAAGAAGGATCTATTACCCTTTTAGAGGGATCTGGAGAATATCATGCTAAGTGAAATAAGGAAGTCAGAGAAAGACAAATATCTCATTTATATGTGGAATCTAATGAACAAAATCAATTGCAAAATAGATCCAGAGACAATGAAAGCATGATTTCAGAGGGAAAGGGGAAGGCGGGGGAGAGAGGGAAAAGATTAACCAAAGAACTTATCCGGAAGGCTTGGGGAGGGGGTGGGAGTAGGGGAAGAGAGATAGCAAGTGGGGAGAGTAAACATCTGTCACACCTTCACTATTAAAGAGTAAAAATATCTATAGACACAGAAAGCAGATTTGTGTCTTCCAGTGGGGAAGGGTAGAGGACATGGGGAGTGACTGCTTAAGGGGTACAGGGACACCCCTTTGGGTGATAAAATGTTCTGGAAGTAGACAGTAGTGATGAGTGCATAACATTGTGAATGTATTTAATACCACTGATTTGTACAAATTAAAATGATTAAAATGGTAAATTTTATGTTATGTGAATTTTAACACACACACACAATCTGAGTCAATTTTATGTGGTCAGATGAAACCATGTTCCCTGAGGCACTTCCAGTTTCTCCATATCCTCACCACAAATACAATGATTAAAAGAATCATTTTCTCACAAACAAAAGGAAAAAAACATAAAATAAAAACTAAATTCTGTTGGAAAAAATCAGTTTTTATTACTAGAATTCCTTTAAGAGTTCAATTACAACATAATAGAATTATATACCAAAACCTTCTAACAAAGGATTTCTCTAAATTTATTTTAAATTATTTGATAGAACTCAAAAAAATCAAACATCTCATGATTGGCCACAAAATAATTTAAATATGTATTTTAAAAGAATTATGATGCCTCTGATTCACCCATACAATAAACATTATAATAGAATTTGCATTATCTTCTTATGAATTATATGAGCTAAAGGTGTTTTCTTAAAACATTATGTCCACATAAGAGAAAATGAATTGTTTGGAAAGAACTGGAATGAGGTACATCATTCTTAGAAACACATTATAATGGTAGGATTTGTCCAATGAAATCAGTTAGCAAAGCTTTGGAGGGAATCCATTAAGGCCAATTATAATAAAGAATGTTTTCACTTAATCTAGCTAACTGTTATTTATTCAAGATGATCAAATGGTCTAATTTCCAAGTGTTCATTTTCATACACTAAATGAGAGCAACTGCTGCCTCCTTACCTAGTGTCCTTCCATCCACCCTTCTTATGCCCCTACTTACCCTCCTGGGCTGTTATCTATAAATTCTGCCCTTTCCTTTAGAGTTCCTCCAGTGACATCTATTAAGCATTTTCCTCAGGGGGAAAAAATTAATTGTGATGTTTTGAGGTGTAGAACTTGCTCAAAGGAGACAAATTATATTCTGTTTTGATACAATTCTGGGGAGGTGGGTATGTTTGAATGCTGAGGTTAAATAGGAGAGAAAGAAAAATGTGTACCTCAAAAATCAAATGAAAAGCCAGAAATTATGGAAATACCAGAGATGTTATGGTAAAATTGTTTTTAAAAAAAGAATCTCATCTTCATATCATAACTTCTAAATATCATTAAGCCTAATATATTTCCATTACAAATCTATTCTCCTCCCTTGATTTTAAATGGAATGTATAGATATGCCCCCCCCAATTATTACATTTTATCCATTATAAGATTCCATCAGTAGTAAAATACACCTTTACCCATTACTAAGAAAAACACTTTCCCAATTAAACTACAATGTCCCATCTATTTTAAGAAAGATTCTGATTTAAGAAATGTTTAAATATAAAAATAAAATACAAAAACCTAACCTCTTGCAATTGGTGAAATAAGATTCAGTTTTTAAAAGAGGTGGTTTGGGGGGTATTTTTGGTTTTTTGTTTTGGGGGATTTTTTGGCTTTATGTAGACAGAAAAAAATAGGTTTAGACTGGAGACTAAAATAAACATACTTAAAATTTCTAGTTCAGACTTTATTCTTTAAATCATGCTGCTATTTCTTACTTTGTTTTTCTCAGGAAAAGGTGATGTTTGAATAACCAGATGAAGCCCACAGTTCACCTGCAATGTAAAAATTAAACCATAAAATATGTTAACTTACGCACAGACACACACACACACACACTCCTCCCCAAAATAATACAAATAAAGATACAACAAATAGAATGCTTGCTCTTTGTTTGTTTCTGCTATATGATCATGTTCTGAGGATTTGTTGAAAACAATAAAATCACAGCTAAGAATTAAAGGTTTCACTGTGATTTATTTTCTAAAATGTCTGCAGCATTTTAACCCTCTACTTAGCACCTCAGGATTTAGACACTTGCCATTTCAGGCTTAAGTAAATATCTCAGTGAAACAGGTGAAGGAGGTGGGAATGTCTATTAATAATAAATTATTTTCTTAAGCTAAAGGAATGAATTGACTAGTGCAAGGAATTTAAATGAACCTTAGCCTTTCACAGCAGATCAGCCCCACCTTCTGGGAAGCGCAGATCTGGGACGAGACTGCATCCCTTGATACAATATTACTACCCTCAGGTGCCTGCGTCCAGGGCTCGAACTCGAGCCGCGGCCAGACAACAGCTTTAGAGGCTCAGCACTCCCAGCCCCGATAGCGCATCCCTAGGACAAAGACGCCAGGCAGGACGATGCGGATGCAAAGAAAGGGAGAGGAGGAGACCCAACCTACGTTGTTCGTAGCGCGGCCAGAAACAGAGCGGAATTTCCCGGGAATCATGGCAGGAGTCAGTCCAGAATCTGTTAGATCTGCATTAGGAATGACGCTACAGCAGAGATTCACAGAGACCAAAACGGGTCAGCTCCCAGGCAACCCGCTCAGGGGTTACTATGGAAACAACGATTTCCGGTCTGGTCCTCTCCCAAACCCGCGGTGTGTGGGGGCGGGGCCAGGCTGGAGCCCTTGGTAGCTATGACAGCCACCACTTCCGGTCCGGGCCTCCTCGGGTCCGACGTCTGCTCGCCCCGCGCGAGACGAGCATCCCTGTGCCGGTGGCCAGCTGCTCTCCCGCCGCGACCGCGCGGGGAGGAAGAGGAGGAGGATGTCCCAGGGCCAGCGCTCCCCCATGGAGGCCCCGGTTCGACTCTTCCGGTGGCCGGAGGTAGGGGAAGGAAACGCGCGGGACCCCGGCTTCCCCGCACCAGGCCGCCTCCGTGCCAGTCGTGGTTCCGGCTTCCCCAAAGCCGGCCGCGCGGGGCCGCCGCGCCCACTGGCCGGGCAGTGACCTTGGTGATCTGCGCTGACCTCTGCGCTCCCGCCGGTTTTGACGTCGCCTCGGTGATTCAGAAGAAACTGCGATTCCCCCAGCGCCTGCGGCTGGTGGCGGGCGCCGCGTCCACCCGGCACCCTGTGTCTCCCCAGCACCTGCCGGGTAACCAGAGGGGCCCGCGCGGGCGACCCCGAGAAGGGAGCAGAGCCCCGGGCAGGCAGGAGCTCCGGGGCCGCCGCGTCCCTCCTCCCGTTACTCTCGGGCGGGAGGGGGCTGCGGCTTCACCCGTAAGGGGCCCTCCCTCCGAGGGAGGTGGGGAGACCCTCAGACGATGGGCAGGCGCCTCCGTGGGGGAATCACTCGTCTGTAGGTGTCTCACATGTGAAATGAGGAGTGTGCTTTGAAGGGGTAGTCCAGGTTCTCTCTAGCTTTAACACCTTGGAATCCAGCTCCTTCTACTTCTCCCTCAGATCCCACTCGAGCCAACACTGTGGTCCTTCAGATTGTACAGGCGTCTTCCTCTGGGCTCCAGAGTTTTTATAGTTTTATTTGAGCAAATCTCAAGGAATGGGGTGCTCGATACTGTTTTTTGCAAAACATTAAGCAAGACACAAACCTGAGGAAATGCCACTTATACGCCTCAAAATGGTAGGGAAGGGGGTGGCTGATAATCCCTTCCCGCCCTTACACTTCCTTTGACTGCCACTTGCTGCCTTTAGGTTAAAGGATCCTACTGAGGGGAGCTACACCAGGCTTGCCTGCATCTGCCTTGCCTTTGTCCTTAGAAGCCATCTGGTCACCACCATCTTCTCCACTTCCCTTCTTAAAGACTTCCCAGCCTTCTTTGAGATAATGAAGCTTCAGCCCTGTGCCATTATGTAGATTAAGTTATGATTCTTAATTGGATCTAAACGTTATTCTTTTCTATAAATGAGAAGAGTTCTCCAAAACATGACCTGTGTGTGTCAGATGGGATGGGGTGATCATTTCATAAGCTATACTAGTGTAAGTGTTTAATCACTACGTTGTATGCCTGAAACCAATATAATATTGTATGTCAACTATAATTTAATTTTTTACTTTAAAATGTTTTTTAAATTTACTGTATATTTTTGTAATTTATTATTAATATTTATTGTTGGCAGTATTACAGATGTCCCCCATTTTCCCATCCTTTGCCCAGCCCCTGCCCCACTGCAGGCCTTCATCACACTATTGTCTGTGCCCTTAGTATATGCATGTATGTATATGTGAAAGTGCTTTATAACGGATTTTTTGACTTTGAATATACAGAAATATTTATAGAATTTGAGCTGAAGGAAACCTTAGTGTTCATCTAGTCCAAATTCACAGTTTAGGCACGAGGAAGTCATTCCAAGGAGGCTAATAATTTCCTCAAAGGCCTATAATCCTTGCTCTAGGTCTGATTGCCAGACCAAAACTCTTTCTGCAATACCTACTTGCTTTCTGCATTGGAGTGGTTGCTTAAGATCCTTTCTTTAAGGGCATCCTACCAATATTAGGATAAAGAACAAAATTATTAAGTCCTTGGGTGTTTTTTGTTCCTCCCTACCACACCAGTTCTATCCAAGGCCACTGTCTTTACTGCTCACTGTGTACCAGTTATGCTTATCTTTTCAGATGCTTCATTTAATACCCTGAAATTATGCCCCTCCTATTCCCCATCACCATCATCAATTAAGTCCTTTTATTTAAAAACCATCTCAAGCATCCGTCCCCTTTGATACCCTAATTTATATGCTTCAGTAGCACATAGACTTCATTATATTCATCACAATAATGAAATAACTGTGTAGTTTCACATTAGAATGTGCGCTCCATGAGAGCAAGGATCATGTCTTATTTATGCAATTATATTGCCAGTACCTAGAACAATGTTTTGTAAATTTAAGGAATTCAATAAATATTAATGGAATGATTATGTGACTAGTAGAACAATTTTTGTAGTATAATAGAATTTTTAGTTATGTACCAGTTTCCCTTCTCACCACACTATATGCCACTCAAGACATTTGTCCTTACCTTGAACCACCTATCCACCATCACTGTCTTTACCCAAGCATATTTATGTGCATCTGATTTAGATAAATATCTAATCTAATAAAAGTGTAATATTGAAATTGACCATTTCTTCGGGATGCCTAAGCCACGCCCACCAGCCAATCAGAGCAACTGTATGCAAATTAATCCAGCTAAGATGGAGGATGGCACTCACGGAGCTGCTAGAGCAAACAGGCAGCTTCCGTTGCAACAGGAGTAAAACTATTTGCCAGCTGGGCTTCTCCTGGCTCCAGGCAACAACATATTTGCAACATTGTCTCATTTATAGAAGCCTCAGAAGTGAAGCAAACAGCAGCCTTCCATTGTACCAGCGATGGAGGAAACTGCCTGCCTAGAGTCTACTAAGGCAACATTCTTTCAATTATAGAAGCCACAGAGCTGAAGCAAACAGAGGCTTCGTTACCTGCATAGGCCTCGGCTTAAAGGAACAGTGTATCAATTATAGAAGATAAACCCCAGAAATCTGCTTCCAGCCAGCCTTGCTGGGACATTGGGTCAATGGGAGCTGTGGGCAGCCTGAAAACACCCCTCAGCCCATCATCCACGCTGGCCACACCCCAATGGGGTGAGGGTCCCCACTGGGGGGCTTGGCCAGCCTGCAAACAGCCATCAGCCCCTCACCCAGGCTGGCCAGGTACCCCAGTAGGGACCCAAAACCTGAAGGTACTGTGAGCAGCCTGAAAACGGCCCTCAGCCCCTCACCCAGGCTGACCAGGCCCGCCAGCAGGTGGACATTCCTAGAGGGGTCCCAGACTGCGAGAGGGCACAGGTTGGGCTGAGGGACCTCCCGAGTGCACAAATTTTTGTACACCAGGCCCCTAGTAAATATATAATAAGACTAGGGCCTGGTGCACAAAAATTTGTGCACTGGGGCGGTGGGGGGGGTTGTTTCTTCAGCCCAGCCTGTGCCCTCTCACAGTTTGGGACCACTCTGGAGATGTCCACCTGCTGGTGTGCCTGGCCAGCCTAGGTGAGGGGCCAATGTCTGCTTGCAGGCTGGTCAAGCTTCCCAGTGGAGACCCTCACCCCAGGGGGTGTGGCAAGCCTGGGTGAGGGGCTAAAGGCAGTTTTCAGGCTGGCCACAGCTCCCACTGACCCTCTGGGCCATCCACCTGGGAAGCGATGGGGTGGCGCTGGCCACCCCATAGGCTTCCCAGGAGGGAGCCTTGAGGTCCCCCGGCTGGTCCCCGTCCCCCCCAAGGCTTCTCCCCCTGGGAGGCCCATCGGGTAGCACTGTCCACTCCATTGGCCTCCCAGGAGGGGGCCACGGGGTCCCGCCAGCTTGTCCCCACCCCCCCGGAAGGCTTCTCCACCTAGGAGGCTGCGGGGTCCCACCAGCTCGTCTCCGCCCCCCCGGAAGGCTTATCCACCTGGGAGGCCAATCGGGTGATGCTGGCCACCCCACCAGCCTCCCAGGAGGGGGCCGCGGGGTCCTACCAGCTCGTCCCTGCCCCCCCAAAGGCTTCTCCACCTGGGAGGCAGATGGGGTCATGCTGGCCACCTGATCGGCCTCCCAGGAGAGGGCCGCGGGGTCCCCTGACTGGTCCCCGCCCCTCTGGAAGGCTTCCGCCTGGGAAGGCATCAGCCGGCCCAGGGCACCAGATGCCTTCCCAGGACAGAGGCTCCCAAGATGGCAGAGGCAGCAGCCCCAGAGAAGCCGCACACCGGAGCTGCGGCCTCTGCCATCTTGGCTAGGCTAATTTGCATACAGTCACTCTGATTGGCTGGTGGGCATGGCTTAGGCCATCCCAAAGAAATGGCTAATTTTAATATTACGCTTTTATTAGTTAAGATAGATAAATATTAAACATGTGTCACACACTCTTGCACCATTTTTCTTCCCCATAATAATATCACCTAATCAAAAATTGAGAGAAAAAGCCAGGCTAATGAAACAACCAAAGATTTTATAAAATAGCAAAGGCTAACTGTTGAGATATCCATAGAGATACCAAATCTATTTTTCAATTAAGTGTATCCAGCCAACATTTCTAACAATCCATATTACATTAATATATTTGGAGAGGCAAAGAGAAGAAGACTAGCATTTCCTCATTGCCCTACAGTGTCAATTTGTCATAAATCAAGTTTCTATGTACACATACATTTGCTTCCTTTTTTTTTTTTTAATCCTCACCCGAGGATATTTTTTTCATTGATATTTTTAGAGAGTGGAGGGGAGAGAGAAGAGGGAGAAGAAAACATAGATGTGAGAAGACTGGCCTACTGCTCAGATTGGAGCTTCGTTGTGGGGGATGGAGCCCACAACGAAGGTATGTGCCCTTGACAGGGAATCGAACTTATGACACTTTGGTCCATTGACTAATGCTCTAACCACTGAGCAACTGGCCAGGACTTTCCCACATTTTTAAATTCTGTTTATCTGTTTGCCTGTCACAATGCCTTAAGTACTATAGCTTATAGTAAGAATTAATAAGAGTTGATTAATTCTTACTTTGTTCATCTTTGTGGATGTCTTGGCTATTTTGGGCCCTTTAATTTCTATATATATTTGAGAATTGTTTCATTAATTTCCAAAAATTATTTATGGAAGTTTGATAGGAACTGCATTGAATTAAATTAATGTGTGGAGAAAGGGCATATTGACAATACTGTTTTTTCCAACCTATGGACAGTGTATCCCTCCATTTATTTGGGTTTTTACATTTCCCTTAAAAACATTTCATGCATTCTACATAGAGGTCTGGTATACTTTTCATTAGATTTGTTCTATTAGAATTTGCTATTTTAAATAGTATTTAAATTTTTCTTTTCTATAAACATATAGAGATAACTTGATTTTTCTGTTGCCCTTATGTCCAAAAATCTTATTCCAATAATTTGAAGATTCTTTTCGATTTTCTACATGTATAAAAAATATCTCAAATAGTTTCTGCTGCCTGTGCTTTTATTGTTGAGAGTATTACAGATGTCCCCTTTGTTTGTTTTTATGCTTTTCTTTCTTATTCTTCCTGTTGCCCTAGAACCTCCCGTGGTACAGGGTGTGGAACAGATGAGGTGCTCCTCATTCCTGTTTTCAGAGGGAAAGCCTTTAACATTTCACTATTTAATCATATTTTTCTATAGTTTCTTTTTGTAGCTGTTCTTTACCATACAAAAAATGTTACCTATTTCTAGTTGTTACTACAGATTTCAATCACAAATGATGTTGAATTTTATCAAGTGTTTTTTCTGAACCTATTAATGATCATATATTTTATTATTTTTGTGAATCCTGAAAAAAAAACACATCTATTAAGAAGGATTTCTGGTGGCTAACTGAGCTCAAATAAAAAAATAAAATAAAATAGAGCCTAGCAGCCATTTCTGCCCTGGGGCCTCATGCAAACTGCACTACCCGGGAAACTTCTGTGCTAGATTGCTTGCCTGCACTGTTTCTGCCACCTGAGCCAGCCCTTTTAAAGGAGTTCCGGAGTCCTATTTCAACCAATAAAATTGATGGCTTTCCCCATTCAATTGGGTCTGCACAATTCTGACTAATCAGAGTGACTCTATTCTGACCAATCAGGGACCAGGGATGGGAGCTCCTAGCTACATAAGCCAGCTCCCCTCTGGCTCCAAGAATGCATTTACCAGGGAGACAGAAGATTGTATTTCCCAGGAGCAGAGAGTCAGAATAGAATAGGTCATGTGGAGACATGAAGCTAGGCAGAGTGGCCATCATGGAGCTGCCTAGCTTAAGAGGTGCCTGGCCCCAGGGCTGCCTCTCGCTTTTTTTTTTTTTCATTGCCATGCTGTAGCACTATGGAGCTGTCCACAGCATTGTTGTTTTCACAGCCATGTTGTATTACTATTGAGCTGTTTGTGCGAAATAAAGTTTCCTTCTTGACTGCACCCCAAATTGGGGATTCCTGTTGGCATTTGAAGTGGCACCAAAGACCATGGGTTGACATTCTGTTAATGTGGTGAATTACATTGTCTGGTTTTGAAATATACAATCAAACATGCATGGCTGAGGAAAACCCAATTTGGTCAAGGTATATTATTTTTATACATTGCTTAATCTGATTTGCTATTATTTTATTTAGGATTTTTGTGTCAGTGTTCGTGAGTAAAATGGGTTTCAGTATCAAGATTATGCTGACCAATTTGGAGTTGTTCCCTCTTTTAACATCTCTGGAAAAGTATCTATAAATTAGGATCATATATTCACTATGATAAATGTAGTATTAATAAATGTATTAAAAATAAATAAATAAATAAATAAATAAATAAATAAATAAATGTATTAAATTTTGGTAGAATTCACTGATAATAACACCTAGTCCTGAAGTTTTCCTTGTGGAAAGATTTTTAATGATGGATCTAATTTATTTAATAGTTATAAAGATATTCACAGATTTCTGTGTGTTTTTTCATATTTTGATAAATTTTCTTTGCCTAAAGATGTGTCAGTTTAATCTAAATTTTCAAATATATTGACAAAATTGTTCATGATAATTTTTTATCTTTAAAAATTCGGTGTGATCTATATTAAATTTTTGCTTTTTTATTCTGTTTTTTTCCTTGATCTGCTTTGCCAGGTGTATAACCATTGTTATTAATATTTTTAAAGAATGAACTTTGCTTTGTTACTCTTTTCTCTGGTATATTTTTCTTTTTCATTTATTTCTGTTATTAGTTCCTTCCCATTAAGATTTTGCAGCTTTAGCCCTGACTGGTTTGCTCAGTGGATAGAGCATCAGCCTTCGGACTCAAGGGTCCCGGGTTCTATTCTGGTTAAGGGCATGTACCTTGGTTGCGGACAATTCCTCAGTGCGGGGGGAGGGAGGGGGAGTGCAGGAGGCAGCTGATCGATGTTTCTCTCTCATAGATGTTTCTAACTCTCTATCCCTCTCCCTTCCGCTCTGTAAAAAATCAATAAAATATATATTTTTTAAAAGATTTTGCAGCTTTAATTTTTTTAATTGATAAGTTGTATTTATATATTACTGAGCTAAATGATTTACAGGTCTTTTTACATCTGTTTTTAATTAATTAAACTTGTTAAAAAGTGAAAACTTAAATACTAGCATATTTTTACATATTCAGATGAGGTATTTCACACAAAGAATACCTTAAGGATAACTAACTTGCTTATGTGAAGACAAGACATTGAATTACGAAATATTTTTTATTTTGTCCAACTGCTTACATTTTTAAAAGATTTTCAGTATTTAAAAACTATTTTAATACTATTTTTTAGAATGGTTTTGCTTAGATTCCTAGCAAAATTGAAGGAAGGTAGGGAGACTTTATTCCCTGCTCTCACATATGCACAGCCTCTCCATTATCAATATCCCCCACCAATATGATACTTTGTTGCAATCGATGAACCTACATGGACACATCATCACCTAAAGTTCATAGTTTACATTACAGTTCACTTAGTCCCTCTATTTTTTTAATCTTTATTTACTATTTTTTTCTTAACTTCTTGAGAAGTTAAATGAGATCATTTTCAGAATGAATGGCAGATGGTGCAGCTGTTTTATAATCTTACTTCCAAGATGCAGAATTCAGTAGAATGAGATTGATATAGAAAAACTGACTCCTGAAATGGGGACATGCTAGAAATACTTTATGTAATACATTTGACATGATGTCAATGATTCTAGTCTAAATTAATCAAGGCTAAATAATTTTTCTATACTATTATGTGCATTTTAAGACTATAAATTTCCTTCTAATCAGGCATTAAATGAACCATAGAAGTTTTATGTATAGAATGTTTTTTCATTATTTGTAAAATATCTTTATCTATCTTTATTTTTCAATGTCATCTTATCTTTTGCTCAGGAGGTATTAAAGTATATTTTACATTTTCCAAACATACAGGCATTCTGGAGTAACATTTTTATTGTAGACTAGAGGCCCGGTGCACAAAAATTTGTGTACTTGTGGGGGGTCCCTCAGCCCAGCCTGTGCCCTCTCACAATCTGGGAACCCTCGGGGGATGTCCACCTTCTGGCTGAGGCCGGCTCCCAGGCGATTGGTCCTTAGCTGGCAGTCAGACATCCCTCTGGCAGCTTGGGAGCCCTCAGGTGATGTCCACTTGCCAGTGGGGAGCAAACCTAAGCTGCAGTCAGACATCCATAGCGCTGCTGAGGAGGCAGGAGAGGCTCCCACCACCACCGCTGTACTGGCAGCCATCAGCCTGGCTTGTGGCTGAGCAGAGTTCCCCTGTGGGAGTGTACTGACCACCAGGGGCAGCTCCTGCATTGAGCATCTGCCCCCTGGTGGTCTGTGTGTGTCATAATGACCAGTCAATCCCAGTGGTTCTGCTGTTAGGGTCTGGTACATGGGTAGGGGCCAGCTGGTTTGCCCTGAAGGGTGTCCTGGATCAGGGTAGGGTGGTCCTGCTGGGGTCCCTGGCCAGCCTGGGTGAGGGGCTGATGGCTGTTTGCAGGCTAGCCACAGCCCCTTCAGGGAGGGGGGGGTCCTGCTGAGGTGCCTGGCCAGCATGAGTTAGGGGCTGATGGCTGTTTGCAGGCTGTCCATAGCCCCTTCAGGGAGAGGGGTCACTGCTGGGGTGCTGTGCCAGCCTGGGTGAGGGACTGATGGCTGTTTGCAGGCTGGCCTTCCCAATGAGGCTGGCTGGAAGCAGGTATCTTGGATTCAATTATCTTCTATAATTGAAACTTCGTTGCTTTAACTGGAGCCCAGGTCGGGTTACCCCTGATAACCAGGCTTCCAGTGCTTCCTTGAGCCCAAGCCAGCTGGAAGCAGGTATCTGTGGTTTATTTATCTTCTATAATTGAAACTTTGTTGCCTTGAGCGGAGGCCACAGCTGGCCAAGGCAGCTGGGAACCTTAGCTTCCTCCATCACCGGGGCAAGCTTCTTGCTTGTTCCAGCTCCATGGCTGCTGGCCGCCATCTTGGCTGGGTTAATTTGCATATAGTCACTCTGATTGGCTGGTGGGCATGGCTTACATGTAACAGAGTGACACCAATTTGCATATTACTCTTTTATTAGATTAGATTCTAGATTCATTACATTGTGGCCAGAGAATATGCTACAGATGGACTTAATCTTTGAAATTTATGAAAGTTGTGTTAGGCCTAACTTAAGTCTGCTTTCATAAATGTTCCATATGTACCTGAGATGTGCATGTGTGTGCTTCAGTTTGCTACAGTGCTCCATATGTTGGTCAATCATGTTGTTTGAATTTCCTATATCCTTATGGAATTTTTGTCTACTTATTGT
Organism: Murina feae; assembly: GCA_004026665.1. Lineage (NCBI taxonomy): Eukaryota > Metazoa > Chordata > Mammalia > Chiroptera > Vespertilionidae > Murina > Murina feae. The sequence continues at coordinate 13,161 of PVJC01026730.1, forward strand.
ATTTGTTACTGAAAGAGGTATGTTAAAAATCTTCTGCTGTGATTTTGAACTTACATATGTAGTCTTATAATTCTAACAGTTGTTATATATTTTGAAGCTATGTTATTAGTTATGTAACACTAATATAGTGATTCCAGCTTTCTTTAGTGTTGGCATAGTACATATTTTTGCATAGTTTTACTTTGAATCTTTCTGTATACTTAAGGGGTTAGGCATTATTCTGTCTTATGGTTGCCCCTTTGAAGGAAATGTATCTTTAGTCCTCTGGCTACCCCTAAGTTTTTCTCTGTGGTTTTTAGTTTTACTATAATGTGTATAGTATGGTTTCCTTTATTTTTGTTCTAATAAAAATTTTATTTTGATAACATCTGAGAATTTTGGTAAAGCTTATTTGTTCAAATATTCCTTTTATGCCATTTTCTTTCCCTTTTCTTCTGAAACTACAATTAAAATTATATGTTAGACTTTTCATCTTATCCACTATTTCTCTTATGATCCTTTCAATATTTTCCATCCTTTTGACTCTCTTAGCCTCACGCTAAATATTTTCTTTTGACTCATGTTCCAGTTAATTAATACATTCCTGGAAATTCTGCTTCTTAACCTTTTAATATGAAGAAGTAATGAGATATATACACAAAGATTTCCATTAGGACATCAAAAGAATGGCAGAATGTAAGAGCTCCTTAACCTCTCTCCCTGAAATTGCAATGTTAATCAACTGTAATTCAACAATAAATCCTTGCTCAACGCAGACACATGCCTGAGAGACCCGCACATTTGAACATATAAAGGTTGGCAACCAGGAATAAGCAGGGAGACAAGAAAGAAGGAAAATGCAGATGGCCTGCAGACACAGCCCTATAGTCCAGAGCTCCTGGCTCAGCCTGCTAAGAGAGGGAAGAAAGATGGGGGTAGCAGGTGCTTCCTTTGGCTGGGGGGAACAAAGAGCTGGTGGGTGTTAGTGAGGGGAGCAGGGCAGGGTCAACCCAGCAGGGCAAGGAGTGAATAGTATCTGAGTCAGCAGACACCTGACAGATCATGGGGTTCTGCCATGTGGCTCTCCAATGTTGGGCCAGCAGTGATGTTTCAAACAAAGAAATGGAACCACAAAGCACTGCCACTGCTTGGACTCCCAAAACTTGCTTCCCATTGTCCAGGAGCATATTATCTGGAAACCAAGACTATTGCAGTAGAACTGCTGTTTCCATCTGTGACTGATCCCTAGGATGCGTGCTTGGGGTAGAACCCCACGGAGGTCAGGAGTTGCCATTACAATGAAAGCAAAACAAACCCCACCCCAAGCAGTAAGGCTGTACTGTCTTATGGAAGATGCAGAAGTTTAAGACTAGATCACAGAGATTAAAGAATCTTGCAATTCAGCACCATCTACTGGAAAATAGTAGAAAGAGCTCTTCAGAGATAAATCATAGGCAAAGGAGGATAGCAAATACCATAAATAATCACAGTAAGAAGGATGATCAGAAAGAAAATGAAAAATCTCCAGAAAGCAAGCTGGAATACAAGAAAATGTGTGATATAAATGACAAAGATTTCAGATTGCAGTTGTGAAAATACTCAACAAGATGTGAGAAAACAGGCAATTCAATGCTCTCAGAAAACAAATCAATGAACAAAATGAGTACTTTACCAAAGACATTGAAGCCTTAAAAAAGAACCAACTAGCCCTAACCGGTTTGGCTCAGTGGATAGAGCGTTGGCCTGAGGACTCAAGGGTCCCAGGTTCGATGCCAGTCAAGGGCATGTACCTTGGTTGTGGGCACATCCCCAGTAGGGAGTGTGCAGGAGGTGGCTGGTCGATGTTTCTCTCTCATCGATGTTTCTAACTCTCTCTCCCTCTCCCATCCTCTCTGTAAAAAAATCAATAAAATATATATTTTTAAAAAGAACAAACTAGAAATCCTGGAAATGAAGTATGTAATTAAGTAGATTAAGCATGAAATACTGAGTGTAGAAAACAGAGACAACCAGGTGGAGGAAGGAATTTGTGATATCAAATATAGGAATCTAGAAATGACATAGAAGGAAGAAGAGAAAAACTGAGCATAAAGAAAAATGAAAGAGCTCTGCAAGAACTATCTGATTCCATCAAAAAAGCAAAGCTATACTGTCTTATGGAAGAGGCAGAAGGCCACACCTGCCTCTCCCATCTGTCTGTCTGGCTGGTAGGGAAGGGAAAGAACTTGCATGTTGGACCAAACTGGGTGGGATGACAGTGAAATCTAGAGTAAAAACCAAGCTAGTCCAAGATGTCCTGCAGGCTGTAAAATGCAGTTTAATCAGGGTGCCATTTTTTTCAGATAATTCTTTCAAATACCTGAAAGAGAGAAATTACTAGCACGAATAATATATCCAGCAAAATTATCTTTTAAATTAGAATTATAGGCATTCCAGAAGAGGAGGAGAGGGAGCATGGATCAGAGAGTCTATTCAAACAAATAGTGGATGAGAACTTCCCAAAACTATGGAAAGAACTAGATCCTTAAATCCAAGAAGCAAATAGAACAACTAATTACCTCAATCTAAAGAGGCCCTCTCCAAGGCTTTTTGTATTAAAACTGAAAAATTAAAGACAAAGAAAAAATTCTCAAAGCAACCAGGGAAAAGAAGGAAGTGACCTACAAAGGAAAACCCATCAGAATTTCACCCAATTTCTCAGCAGAAACTCTACAAGCCAGAAGATAGTGGAACCAAATATTCAAATATCTGAAAGATAGAAATTACCAGCCATGAATAATATATCCAGCAAAATTATTCTTCAAATATGAAGAAGAAATAAAGATGTCCCCAGGTATTTAGAAGCTGAGGGATTTTATCACCAGAACATCTTCATTCAGGAAATACTTATGGGAGTTATTCTAGCTGAAACAAAGACGATAAGGTCACAACACTATGAGTAAGATCACCAACAAACTTACAGCATAAACAGGGATAATTTGTGACAACAAAAAAATAAAAGATGGAAGGGTAAAGGTTTGAACTGGCCAAAGAGGATGAAGAGCAGATACACTCAAGATTAAAAAAAAAAAAAAAAGCAATGGTATATGCAAATTCATTTTTTATAAACCTGTTGGTAACCACACACAAAAATCCCCAAAACAAAGACATATAGATTAAAAAAGAAAAAAAGAGGAAACAGAAGAAAGAAGTATGGAATATTACCAAACAAAAACAACAACAGAAACACAAAGGAAAAGAACTACCAGAAAACAAAAGATAAAATGGCTATTGGAAATCCTCAAACATCAATAATTACCCTAAATGTAAATTGCTCTGAATTCACCAATAAAGAGGCACAAAGTAGCAAAGTGGATCAAAAACCAAAACCCAAGCATATGCTGCAACAGATACATTTAAGTTGCAAAGACAAAAGTAGGTTTAATGTAAGACGGTGGAAAATTATTCCCCTAGAAAATAATATCCACAGAAAAGCAAATGTAGTTGTACTTATATCTGGCAAAATGGATTTCAAGATAACAAATATAATAAGAGACAAAAATGGACACTTTATAATGATAAAGGGAACACTGCATCAAGAAATCATATCACTTCTTAATAGTATATATACACCCAACCAAGAAACACCAAAATATATAAAACAGCTACTCACAGAATTAAAGGTAGGACAGATAAAACACAATCATAGTTGGGTACCTTACTCCTTCATTGACAGCTCAAACAAACTGAAAATCAATAAAGAAATAGCAGCCTTAAATGAAACACTAGACCAAAAGGACATAATTGGCATTTATAGAACTTTTCATCCCAGAGCATCAGATTATACATTCTTATCCACTGCACATGAAACACTGTCTCAAGGGCAGACTATATGTTGGGTCACAAAACTAGCTTCAATAAATTCAAAGAGATTGAAATTATACCAAGCTTATTCTCTGATCACAATGCCTTGAAATTAGAAATGAACTGCAGCACATCAAAATTACAACTAACATACAGAACAACCATCATTCAGAACTGCCTGGAATCTGGCTAAATGGAAGCCCTAGAACTAAAGAATTAACAAAGAAGGCAAGACTGGTAGGTGGGGCAGAGGTGCAGAATGGGCTGGTCCAACACCCACGTGTGGCATTGTTGTTGTTGTTGTTTTAATCAGGAGGGATATCTATGTTGCAGATGCCTTCTGTGAGGATAAAGGGGTCCTAGCCCCACACCAGACTCCTCAACCCAGGGTTCCAATGCAGTGGAGATAAGCCCCTACAACTTCAGATTATATTACCCAAAGCAATATACAGATTTAATGCAATCCTTTCAAAATCCCAATGTCATTTTTTTAATGGTCTCACACATTTATTACTGAATCAACCTACTATTACAGAGAGAAAAAAACAACAGAAGAAAATCACAAGTCCATTAATTTTCCAATTAAAAATGCCCCAACTGTCCAGACAGGAGCATCTTTTCAATCACTTAAAGGTGTAGGCAACTTGGATACAACATAAATACGTGCATCATCTCTCATGTGTGATTTCTCATAGGCTCAGTTTGGTTCTTCTCCAATGTCTCCTGTTCAAGTTGTAACTGATTTTATTACCAGTTTTCATCTGAATCCATTGGGGAATGGGCCAATTCTGCTTTTGTTTCTTGGCCAGGGACCTCTTGATCCTGAAAGTCTTGTGGGAAGGTGAAGGAGAAGTGAACACATGCACCTTGATGGCAGAGAAAGAGAGAGAAGGAAGAAGCCCCTATGTCATTTTTAAATAAAATATGATGAGAAATCTTTCAGATTTGTATGGAACCACAGAAGACCCTGAATATTCAAAGGAATCCTGAGGGGGAAAAAAGAACAATGCTACCTGACTTCAAATTATACAACAGAGCTACAATAATCAAAACAGTATGGTATTGGCAAAGAAAAAAAAAACCACAGAGACCAATGGAACAGAATAGAGAGCCCAACTATAAAACCACAGATAATTTTCAACAAAAGAGCCAAAAATACACAATGGAGTAAAGGTAGTCTCCTCAATAAATGGTGCTGAGAAAACCAGAAAGCCACATGCAAATAAATGAAAGTGGACTACAGTTTGTCCCCATGTAGAAAAATTAATTCAAAATGGATCAAAGACCTAAATATAAGATCTGAAATAGTAAGAAGAAAATATAGGTACCAAACTTATGGGCCTGGGTCATAGAGAACATTTTATGAACTTGACCCCAAAGGCAGGGAAGAAGAGACAAAAATAAATGAATGGGACTATATCAAACTAAAAAGCTTCTGCACAGCAAAAGAAACTGACAACAAAACAAAGAAGCAGCTAAACAGATGATATTTGCAAACAGCTCTGGCAAAGGTTTAATTTCCAAAATATATAAAGAACTCATAAAACTCAACACCAAACAAACAACCCAATAAAAAAAAAAGTGGGCACAGGACCTGAAAATACACCTCTCCCAAGAATACATACAAACAGTCAATACATATATGAAAAAATGTTCAACCTCACTGGCAATTAGAGAAATGCAAATCAAAACTACAATGAGATACCACCTCACACCAGTTAGAGTGGTCATTATCAGCAAAATAAGCAATAATAAGTGTTGAAAAGGCTGTGGAAAAAGAGAACCCTCACCCACTGTTGGTGGGAATGCAGAGTGGTACAACCACTATGGAAAGCAGTCTGGCGATTCCTCAAAAAATTGAGAATGGAGCCACCATACGACCCAGTAATTCTTCTCCTGCATATATATCCAAAATATAGGTACCAAACTTATGGACCTGGGTCGTAGAGAACATTTTATGAACTTGACCCCAAAGGCAAGGGAATAAGGTATTTACAAAGATATATATACTCTTATGTTCATTGCAGCATTATTCACAGTAGCCAAGACATGGAAACAACCCAAGTGTCCTATGATAGAGGACTGGATAAAAAAGATGTGGTACATATACACAATGGAATACTACTCAGCCATAAGAAAGGAGGAAATAGAATGGTTTGCAGCAACATGGATAAACCTTTAGAATATTATGCTAAGTGAAATAAGTCACTCAGAAAAAGCTAAGAACATATGATTTCATTTGTATGTAGGATATAAAACTGAAAACCATGAACACAAACAGCAGTGTGGTGGTTGCCAGAAAGAAGGGGGTGAGGGGAGAGGAAAGTCCTAATATATGGTGACAAGAGAAGATTTTACTTTGGGTAGTGAGTACATCATGCAACATACAGATCTGGTAACATAGAACCCACATCTGAAACCTATATGTTCATGATGACCAATGTCACCCAATGAATTTAATTAAAAAAAGAGTTCCAATAATATGATTTTAATAATTACAGTATATCCATACAATAAAGTGTTTGAAGCCATAAAATCATGATGGATGATAGTAACATTAAAACATGACATATTAAAGGAGAAACTATATTATAAAATACATGAGTCCAAACTATTTGAATGCATAGAAAATGACAGAAAGTATACCAAAATATAATGTTGTTAGCTGTGTGTGATGAGATTATGACTGATTTTTTTTTGGGGGGGGGGAGCAGAGTTGTTGTGTTTTTGTTTGTTTGTTTGTTTGTTTGTTTGTTTTGCTTCTCTGTATAGTGTAAATTTTCTTAGTGATAAAATGTATTGTTATTTAGGCAACAAAAATTAATTTTTTAAAATCTGATTGAATTATTAAAACTCCTTTTTATTGGGCATACATCTGTTCTGTAAAGATAGACATACATATTCAAGACTTTAAAATGCTTGGCTTCAATGTAGATGTAGCCAGTGGATAGTAGTCATAATTTTATAAACACAAATAAAGATAAGGTAAATTTTAAGTCTTTAATAATATCAGATATAATTATTCATGGTACAAAGGAACTTGGTTTTTTTAACTTGAGTATTAATAGCCTGTGTTACAACAACCAAAGATGCCCAATAAAATATTTTTTCAGAAGATGGTGGCATGAGGTATATACATAAATATATAAGTATACAAATTGTTTGGTTTACTCTTCTCATGCCCCTAACCCCACATTAAGGTATGTCAAACTATTCCATGTCTCCAGTTTCAGGTCTTATTTTATTGGTCAATTCATTTTATTCCTCAAATAAGTGAGATCATGTGATATCAGTCTTTCTCAGATTGGCTTATTTCACTCAGCATAATATTTTCCAGGTCCATCCATGCTCTCCCAAAGGGTAAGAGATCCCTATTTTTTTTTTTTACAGCTGCATTGTATTCCATTGTGTAAATGTCTCACAGCTTTTTTAACCACTCATCTACTGATGAGCACTTGGGCTGCTTCTAAATCTTAGCTATTGTAAATAATGCTGCTTTGAACATAGGGATATATATAATCTTTCTGATTAATGTTTTGGCATTTTTAGGATATATTCCCAAAAGTGGGATTTCTGGGTCAAACAGAAGTTCATTCCATTTGTAATTTTTTGAGGTAGGAAACTCCATACTGTTTTCTGTAATGGCTGCACCAGCCTATATTCTCACCAGCAGTGAACAAGAGCCTTTTCTCCACATCCTTGCCAGCACTTGTTGTTTGCTGATTTTTGGATGATAGCCATTCTGACAGGTGTGAGGTGATATCTCATTGCGATTTTAATTTGCATCTATCTGATGATCAGTGACTAAGCATTTTTTCATGTGTCTGTCTTTTGGCCACTTGTATGTCCTCTTTTAATAAATGTCTGTTCAGGTCTTCTGCCCTGATGTATTTGGATTGTTTGTTTTCCTTTTGTTGAGTTGTATGAGTGCTTTTATATTTTGGATATTAATCCTTTATCAGATGTATTATTGGCAAATATGTTCTCCCATACAGTGGAATCCCTTTTCATTTTGATGGTTGTTTCTTTTGCTGTGCAAACACTGTTTGTTTTGATGTAGTCCCATTTGATTATTTTCTCCTTAGTTTATTTGCCCTAAGAGATGTAGCAGCAAAAATTCTGCTACATGAGAAGTCTGAGATTTTACTGCTTATGTTCTTCTCTAATATTTTAATGATTTCATGCCTTACATTTAAGTCTTTCATCCATTTTGAGTTTATTTTTGTGTATAGTGTAAGTTGGTCATCTAATTTCACCTTTTTGCACGTGTGTGTACAGTTTTTCCAACACCATTTATTCCATTGTATGTTCTTGCCTCCTTTGTCAAATATTAATTGACCATAATTGGTATGGCTCAATTTCTGGGGTCTCTGTTCTGATCCACTGATCTACATGCCTTTTTTTGTGCCAGTACCAAGCTGCTTTGGTTATAATGGCTTTATAGTGTAGTTTGATATCTGGCACTGTGATCCCTCTTATTTTGTTCTTCTTTCTCAAGATCGATGCAGCTATTCTGGGTCTTTTACAGTTCCATAAAAATTTTTGGAGTATTTGTTCTAGCTCTGTGAAATATGCCATTGGTATTTTAATAGTGATTGCATTGAACTATAAATTGCTTTGGGTAGTATAGACATTTTAATGATGTTAGCTCTTCCAATCCATGAACAGGGCATATGTTTCCATTTGTTTGTATCTTCCTCTATTTCTTTTTTCAATATAGTTTTCTCAAGTACAGGTCTTTTAACCCCTTGGTTAAGTTTATTCTTAAGTATCTTCTTTTGTTGTTGTTTTGCAATAGTAAATGGGATTGTACTTATAGTTTCTCTTTCTGAGAGTTCATTATTGGTGTATAAAAATGCCATCAATTTCTGGATGTTGATTTTGTATCCTGCTACATTGCCTAATTCATTTATTAAGTCTAAGAGTTTCTTGGTGGAGTCTTTAGTGCTTTCTATGTACAATATCATATTATCTGTAAATGATGATAGTTTTACTTCCTCCTTTCCAATTTGGATGCCTTTTATCTCTTCTAGTCTGATTGCTGTGGCTAGGAATTCCAGTACTATGTTGAATAAGAATGGTGAAAGCAGACATCCTTGTCTTATCTCTTTTCTTAAGGGAAATGTTTTTAGTTTTTGCCCATTGAGTATGATGTTGGCTGTAGATTTGTGATATATGGCCTTTATTATGTTGAGGTATGATCCCTTTATTTCCATTTTGCTGAAAGTTTTTATCAAGAAATGGTGCTGGATTTTTTCAAGTGTTTTTTCTGCATCTATTGATATGATCATGTGTTTTTTATCTTTCATTTGTTTATCTAATGTATCACATTTATTGATTTGTGAATATTGTACCAGGTACCAGCCATGCATCTCTGGAACAAATCCCACTTGATCATGGTGTATGATCTTTTTAATATATTACTGGATCTAATTTGCTAATATTTTGTTGAGGACTTTAGCATCTATATTCATCAGGGATATTGGCCTATAATTTTCTTTCTTTATAGTGCCTTTATTTGGTTTTGGAATTAGGATAATGCTGGCTTTGTAAAAAGAGCTTGGAAGTGTTCTTTCCTCTTGAATATTTTGGAATAGTTTGAGGAGGATAGGTGTTAGTTTCTTCTTTGAATGTTTAGTAAAATTCTCCTGTAAATCCATCCAGACCAGGACTTTTGTTTGCTGAAAATTTTTAAGTTACTACTTCAATTTCATCTGTTGTTATTGGCTTATCTGTGTGTTTTTTTAATTCTTCCTGATTGAGTTCTGGAAGATTGCATGTTTCTAGGAATTTGTTCATTTCACCCAGGTTGTCCAGTTTGTTGGCATATAGTTATTCACAGTGTTCGCTTACAATCCTTTGTATTTCTGATGTATCCATTGTTATATTGCCTCTTTCATTTCTGATTTCATTTATTTGGGTCCTCTCTTTTTATTTCCTGATGAGTCTGGCTAGGGGTTCATCAATCTTGTTTATCTTTTCAAAGAACCAGTTCTCGGATTCATTGATCTTTTGTACTACTTGTTTAAACTTTATGTCTTTTATTTCCCCTCTGAACTTTATTATTTTCTTCCTGCTACTTCCTCAGGGCATTTCTTGTTGTTTTATTTCTGATTCATTTAGTTGTGGGGTAGTGATGAGTCTGGGTGGCTAGCCACTGCCATTCTAGCAGCCTGTCAAGGAGGACCTTGTAAACCCTTCAAGATGGCATAGTCTCTGAGCCAGAACTGTGCCAGGAGAGTTCCTGAGTTGGTAGCAGTGGTACTTTGTCTAGAAGAGCCTGAACTTCCCATTTCTGAGACTCCCATGAGATAGAATTGTCTCACACACACACACGTGCACACACTGGCCCTCTCACTCCCTCACTTCACTCACACTGTCTCCCTCACTCCAGTCCTGCCAGCCACCATGTCAGTACTTAACATTTATTATAATACTAGGGGCCCGGTGCACAAAAATTTGTGCACTCGGGGTGGAGGGAGTCCCTCAGCCCGGCCTGTGCCCTCTCACAGTCTGGGACCCCTCAGTGGATGTCCTAGGATGGCCCCAGTCTGCCAGGCGCCTTTTGTGTGTGTGTGTGTGTGTGTGTGTGTGTGTGTGTGTGTGTGTGTCATCACTGGGGACCTGCCCCCAGCCGCATCTGAGGCTCGGAGCAGTCCTCCTGTGTGTGTCTACCTGCTGGGGGCCTGCCCCCAGGAACACCATCAAGGCTTGGAGCAGGCACCCCCTCTATGTTGATCTCTCAGACTCTTGCCCTCCCCTGCATGTTGTTCTCTTTTTTGAGCATGGCCAGGGCTGGGTGCGGCCTGCCTC
>PVJC01026731.1:0-23794 GCA_004026665.1 Murina feae
ACCCTTATGGGGCAAGAGTTGTTTCAGTGGAGCTTTTATGCTCACTGCATCTGCCCCGGGTGTGTTCCTTGTGGATCTGTTTTGTTTAGGTTAGTCCCACTCTGGCCACTGGGTGGGGCTGGCTCCTGTATCTTTAAGGAGGTGTTGAGTTAGCTTGGGAGGGGCGGGGTCTCAGGGAGTTTGCAGGGCAGGGCGGAGCAAATAGCTATGGCACTTTTCAGCACTGCGCTGAGAGACACCAGGTCTCTGTGTCCCACAATAATTGCTGCAAGCAACGCTGAGAGAAACCCGTTTTGGATTTCCTCCTGGTGCCAGTCAGTCCCCCTTCTCTGGGTGTCTGGGTCCTTAGAAACTCGCTTGGAACTGGAGTTCAGAGCCGCTGGGGACTTGTGGCTCTCTCCGTTTTGGAAAAGAACCGCGTCCCCCGGCACCAGCACTTCCCCGAGCCCGTGCGCGCGACTCCGTACCTCTGTACTTTGCTTCCACCACTCCTCTGAGTCTCAGACTCTTCTCTAGTTGTAGGATTTTCACTCATCCAGCCTTCCTGTGGGTGCGAGTGGTGTCCGTGTGTTCTTTTCGAGGTTTTTCTGAAATAGTTGTTCACGGCTGCATTTACGGTGTCTACCCTATGCCGCCATCTTGTTTCTCCGGCCAGTTCTTTTTGAGGGAAAATTTCAATATGAAGCACAATCTTAAAATATGAGCTTGAGTTTAGTTTCCCCATAGTCCAATAATTTAATTTATAAGAATTTGTTCTAAGATAAAACTGATGGATATAAGAAAACATTGGTCAAGAATGATTTTCTTAATTATTTAAGATTAAGGAGAGTTCTACTTAAGATGTAGGAAGAGTTCCCACCTAATGCACAAGGTAAGATTTGGTTCCATTGGCCAAGTGTTCTCACCTACAGCTCTTTCTGACTACACTACACTACACTACTTCCACTGTGGACCTACCTGAATTAGCCTTTCATTCCATCATCAAGTGTGAATGGTACTGGCATTTCTGTGGAATAGAGTATCATTGTGAAAATACTGGCAGCTAATGTTTATTGAGTAATGACCATGGACTAGACATTATTCTAATGTTTCTTTTATGTTTTATCTTGTTTATATATAAAACAATCATAGGAGGTAGACATTTCTATTATGCTTGTTTTAAAGATGGGAAAAATAAGACATAAGAAGTTAATACCTGGCCCAATATCACCCAGATGCTACAATATGCCACTAGCGAGTAGTATATCACTCCCCGCAACACCGGAAAGCTGTTGTCACTATTTGTATACACAGAGTTTATTAAGAGATTGAATTTTTCTTAGATCAAGGCTTTCAATGATGTTCTAAATTTAACCTATCGTCTTCAAGGAAACTCTTCAGAAGCAACTGTGTCCCCATCTATTTATGTATAGACTACAAACATATGACTTTGGAGTGTGGGGGGGGGAAATGACAAGGAAATAGCAATCCATGAAGTGTGAGTAGGAGAAACCAAAATTGAATAGCAGAGGGAGATATAAGAGGACACATGTGTAAAAGAAACAGGAGAAGGGCTTCTTCTCAATCGACTATAGGTTCCCAGACTCCAGATGAAGTGTCAAAAATAATTTCACTACTCCAGGCCTCCACATGGAGAAGTCAGGAAGTGTCAGCTTTCTGCTCTTACATTTCTCATCTCCATAAATGTTCTCAATACTGGTAGTTACAGAGGAGAAGAATGAGTCTTAGAGTTCTTGCACTCAAGGGGATTTAGTTTGATCTCTGAGAAGTAAACTTTAAATCACTATAACACAGATGGGAATGGAGATATACAAATTCACCATAAAATATTTGACTTGACTAGGCTAGCAAGATTTTGCAGATTAATTTCCTAATTTCTTGGAACACGGGGCCTATGATAAGTCCTTCAGAGGAAATCAAAGCCTCCCACATCTATATCGTGGGGATTCACAGGACACATTAGAACATTAAAGGCTCTGACGAGTCCTACAGGACTAATGCATTTGAGTAAGGGTTTTCTGCATTTATTTGATAATGTCCCTATTTTCAGGTCCTAGGAAGCCTTTATCACTTATGCTCACAGAAAGAAACGATCGTATAGACTAAGTTATACTGAATGCTCCAGAGTAAATGGAGTCTTCCCTATATGTCACGATGTAGTGGAATGAATATGGATTCTGGACTCAGCTAAAACAGGATTCCCTGACCTTGATTCTGCCATTTACTAAGTTATTTCATCTTTGTGAGTTTCCCTTTAATAACCTGTAAATTTTAGTTACCAGAAAGATAAACGAAATAAATTTATACCATCTGCAGCTTTACGAAGCTCTGTCATACTAAAATCGCTAGTGTCTTATGAGTCGGGTACAAGCTACTTTGCTGATTTTGTGACATCCAGCAAGTTATTTGGGGAATCTGACAATCTATTGGTCTGTTGCAATTGAGCCCTGGTCTGGGTGCAGGTGTGTGAGGAAGGGGAGTGGTGTTGTCTGTGCCAGGTTTTTACAACTCTTTTTCATGCCAGAACTTCTCCAAACCTGAATGCTTGTAATGTGCATATTATCGACTACAACAGGACCAGATTCCAATGTCCCCTTTGTAAATTACAGGACAGGAAGTTGGAGGCTGTTCAAAGAATTCCATTTATTTTCTCCTTGTGATTTTAATTTTGATCTGTGCATGAATTTTTCTCTTTCTTCTTTAACTGCTACTTCCACAAAACTATTTTTTGTTTGGTTTTTTTGTTGTTGTTTTTGGAGAATGATTTAGACAAAGAAAGTCACATGAGCTGATTCTATGCTTTATTTGGTTGACTGTAGTACAAGATGGTAGAGGAGGTAAATTAGCAAATATATCCACTGGGAAAGCACTAAAGCAAGATCATATAACTTTTAATGCAGCTTTTCATCTCTGCTTCCATTACTATAATGGAAATTCCTTTAGAGATGTTAGTGTAGTTTATTTAGATTATGTCATTTAAGAGTTTGAAGATAGTTCTAGTTTCACTTAAACTTCGAACAATGTTTATAAAACTTCTTTGAGCCTTAAAGAAACAGCTGATGCATTTCCAGGACAGCCAATTTGGAATTAAAGGCAGACCAGACTCCTTATACCATTTAAATAGATGATTCTCCCAGTGGGCAGACTGACTAAGAGAGGGCAGCCAGGTTGTTGCTTTGTTGTGTTTTGTTTTTTAAATAACCCTGATAGTCAAAAATAGTAGTTTTAAGATTACAGAGTGTGTCTGAAACAAATAATTGATTTAACCCCTTTAAACCCGTCTCGAAAATAAACAAAGGACTTAGCCACATCCTGGTAGGAAGTAAATTTCTTTTTCAGAGTAAGTTAGTCTTGTAGAGAACAAGAACTTTTTAAGGTCCCGAGGATACCATTTAGCGAATTATTGTAGCAGTTTTCTTAGTGATACCCGAGGGCTCAGAAAGATTTAATGAGCCTTCAAAAGTGCCAAAGTTACTTTTTAGGGAGTAACTTATAACTGCAGGGATTCAGCTAACTACAGTGGAAATTCTCCTTGGATGGCTTTGTAGATCAAGGGCAGATCAAAAAAGGATGGATTCTAAATAGACAAAAGACTACTCCATGAGATAAGCTTTATTTTATCCTATCAGGTAGCATTGCTAACAATATTATGTTTTGTATATAATATAATAGATGTAGCAAAGTGCCTTTGAGGTGCTTATTGCTTGCCTATATCTATTCTGTTGTCTTAAATTGATAAGAATATAAATACTGTCTGTCAGGGTTTTGAGAGATGTTTTTGGATCTAATTATGTTAGTTTCTGTTAAAAGAGTGTTTAAGTCGGAGTAAAGTAGTTGGGGTCTTTTGACTCATATACCAGTAGGGTTTGGTATGATACCAGAGGTGAACTTGAATTACAAACAGTGTCTCTCTTAGGACTGCAGGTATGCTGGGAAACAGAGAGGACTTTCTCCTTATCCCCACATTTCAAAATATAATTTAGATAACTTGGAATAATTTTTAGAACCACAGGGGGCGGGAAGGGAGTTTGTTTTTTTAACAGGATCAGAAATCTTATGCCTATTTAGGATCACACTGAAGTGACTGGCATTATGCATAGATGCAGGAGAATATATGCATATATTTAAAGATATAGATATCCTCAAGTGAAAAATGCCTGAAAGTCATTCTAATTAAATAAAAAAGAGTAGATGATTAAAATGTTTTAATCTCTTTAGATAAGGATAGCATCAAGCACCTTGAAAGAAAATCTGATTGGGGATGTTTTTAGATAGTCTATTCTATCTTAGTTTTCTCATCATTATTACCTCATCTTCAGAATTTCTTAAAATATAGTTTGTAGACAGGTGCTGGTTATTTTTAAAAGATTCCCTTTTCAGACAAGGTAATGTTAGAATCACATATCAGAGGTAACTACATACTCTGTGATTACTTTGCCATGCCATAAGCCAATCTTCTCAGGCGTTTCAACCTCCGTTAGCAAACAAACGATATTTAGCATCCTCACTCCTTTGCTTTTGATTCCAATGTCTCTTGTTCTTCTTTTGGGTACATAAATTCATAGAAATGAGAGAATGAAGGCGGTCACGAGAGGAGCAAGACATCGTGTGAACCTGATGCAACTAATACCTTTGTGTTGACCTAGTCCAAGCTCTTGGCTCATCCTGATCAGACAGAGCCTGTGGTATGAAGATCTTATATGATGCCAATTAAAATCTGTGACAGAGCAGAGTTGAGCCAACAAACCCATTTCTCTGTTAAGACAGTTCTGAACACTAGTTTCCAGAAAATTCTTCATCATCCCCAAATGAAACTCTGTATCTGCTAAACAGTAACTTCCTTTCTTCCCCAGCCTGTGGAACCACCTTTCTACTTTGTCTCTATGAATTTGACCATTCTAGGTACCTTGTATAAGTGAGAGCATAACAATATTTGTCTTTTTTTGTCTAGTTTATTTCCCTTAGCAGGATGTCCTCAACGTTGTCCATGTTGTATCATGTCAGAATTTCTTTCCTTTTTAAAGCTGAATAATATTCCATTGTATGTGTATACTGCATTTTGCTTATTTACTTATCCATCAATGGACTTTTGGGTTGTTTCCATCCTTTGGCTATTCTAATAACTAGAGGCTTGGTACATAAAATTTGTACATTATGAGGCGGGGGAGGGTCCCACAGCCCAGTTTGCACCCTCTCCAATCTGTGGCCCCTCGAGGGATGTCTGACTGCCGGCCTAGGTCCGATCCCACAATCCAGGACTGCAGGCTCCTAACTGCTCAACTGCCTGCCTGACTGCCCCTAACCTTTTTTGCCTGCCAGCCTGATCGCCCCCTAACCACTCCCCTGCCAGCCTGATCGACGCCTAATAGCTCCCCTGCTGGCCCAATCACCCCCAACTGCCCTCTCTGCTGGCCTGGTTGCCCCCAACTGCCCTCTCTTGCCAGCCTGGTTGCCCCTAACTGCCCTCCCCTACAGGCCTGGTCCCCACAACTGCCCTCCCCTGCCAACTATCTTGTGATCACATGGGGCGGCCATCTTGTGCAAAGGCATGATGGTCAATTTGCATATTACCTCTTTATTATATAGGATGCTGCTATGAACATGTGTGTATACATATCTGCTTTAGTTCTTCCTTTCTGCTTTTTTGGCTGTATACTTAGAAGTGAAATTGCTGGGTCACTTGGTAATTCTATCTTTAAATCTTGCTCATGAACTATCATGTTGTTTTCCAAAGCAGCTGCATCACTTTACATTCCCACCAATAGTGCACAAGCGTCTCAAAATTGTTCCACATCCTTCCCAGTATATATTTATGTAATAGCCATCCTAATGGTAATGCAATGATATAAAGACCTATTGACATTCAGTGAATTTATCCTTTCTTTTTTTTTAAGACCATCAACACTTTGAGTTGCATTTCTTCCCTTATTCAGTTTAAGACCTTGTTATTCAAAGTGTGGCTTATGGAACTCCAGAAGGAACATCATCTGGGAGCTTGTTAGAAATAAGGATTTGGCATCACCAATCCAGACTTTTGGAATCAAAATCTGCATTTTAATAAGATCTCCAGGTGACAAACACATGAACGTTTGAGAAGCACATACTAAATCACTTCAGTTACTGTTGACAACATCTTCAAAATCTTTCCACCTTTGTCTTTCTTCTGCACTCACACCACAACTGTGGCCTTTAAATTAATTCTAGCATCTGAACTGCTGAACATTTTACATGAAACACACAACCTAGAGCATTGTTGATACTACAAAGCCATGATTTTCAAACACACATGGACCCTCACCACCTCCTTTGTAATGTCCCTTATAAGTTCTATGCCATACTACCAAAATATAAACTAACAATTCTGATTTGCTGTTCTTTCCTCTTCTATATTTCTCTGGCCATCTTACTCTTTTCTGAAAGAACTTGCATTATTTTTCACTGAGAAACTAGGAGCTCTCAGGCACAAAATGTAATTGCCTCCTCACCTACAATCTACGTACCTACCTTTTTCAGTGATAAGAGAAGAAAGTATTATTGTTCTTTCTGAGGTTTTATTTCTCCATATGTAGCCTGCCTCTCAACTCCTCCCGCCTCTCCTTCAAACACCAATTATTTTTCAAAGGCTTTTTCAATTATAATCCTGACTATTGAGATCACCTGCAAGGCTCATGGTTCTGAAAAGACTTCCCATAACCCATAGAAGATGATTTTATTGTTCTGGAATTCAGCTACATTCACCTCCAGGTATCTGAATTGACCCCTAACTCTCACCCTTTCTCAGAAGTTATTCCTAAAGTCAGTTTAGGGCTTCCTCTTCTTAACCCCCATAATGGCAGTGCATGACTTTATTAAAGTACTTACCAAGCTGCATTTCACTGTTCCCATGCATGTATCCCAAACCCGAACAACTGAAAGATAGTATTCCTATCATCTAATCCTATTTTTGACGTTTGGCATATGCATCATGTTTGTTGAATGGTTGAGTTAAGGAAATCCAAATTCTGAAGTGCTTTTACGTTCTGGGCACTGGCCCAGCACTGGTGGTAGCAGTTGCCTTCTTGACCTGTGCTGCCCTATATCCTGCAGCGTGCAGTCTGCCTGTGGAACTGGAGGCTATGTGCTCTGTGGCAAAGAACAATGGTATAAGCTCTAGCCTTCTAAAAAACCATGGTTTTCCTTTATGTATATTAATTTCAAGCTTATTTTCTATTAAATGAGGGAGAAAAGTTCAATCTATTTGTGATTTTAATTAGCATGTCAAATATTTGGGGGATTGATAGCTACCATGTAAAATTGGTTCTCTAATCTGAATTTGAAACAATTTCTTCAGCATTTCCAATACCAGCGCTTCTCAGACCTTAATATGCAACAAGATTACCTGGGGATCTTGTTAAAATAAAAATTCCGATTTAAATGCTGCATCTTTAGGACTGGCTTGGGTATAAGATTCTGCTTTTTTAACATACTTTCAAGGGGCATCAATTAACTAGTCTGGGGATCACACTTTGATTAGCAATATCCAAGACCATGCTTCTCAGTCGTAAAATTTCCAGTTTTCATTGTGTAAATTATATCATCTCATGGTTAAACCTAGGAAGTTATATGATGTATCAATGGTGGTTGTTTAAAATTAAAGATCAATAACAAAGTCGGTAGTTCCTTCCTCTTCTGATAAATTAGTATTTGTCATGATTTAGAAGAGGTTGGTAAAAGAACACCAAAGGTATTTTTTTTTCCTGTTTGTTTTACTACTAAAAGCAATTTCAAACTATGAAAGATTAGTTAGGGGTGATTTATGACTTCAGATTGGAAGCAGTAAAATACAACTTCAGGAAGAGGAGAGCCATGTCATGTGACACAGAACGAGATCTTACTTTGCGTCTTGCAGCCTGACTCACAATGGGAGGTTTGACTACAGTTGTTAATCTCCTTGGGTATGATGCAGCCTGGAGCAGGGGGCAGGGTAAGAGTAGGAGTATATACAAGCACTTCACCAGCACTGCTCAGGAGAGCTGTCTAGGACTGCACCCAATGGGACATATTGGGGCATATGACAGGTGCCCTTGGCATTGAGCAGTGCCATGGCCTTGCAGTTGAGCAAGGGTGACCAGGGCTGGCTCCAGGAGTGTGGTTATTTAAACTGGTCTTGATTTAAAGCAGCAACATGATCCTAGAAATAGAGGCACAATGGTTTTTACTCAGTTGGTCAGTGTAAGATCTAAGGGGAAGGTCAGATACCCTTAAATCAGCAGCTTTCAAAATCATCTGGGCTACGTTTAAAGCCCCCTCACTGTCAGGGCCCCACCATCACGAATTCTGATGTAATTGGCTCGTGATAAGACTTGGGCATCAGTGGTTTTAAGTTTCCCAGGTGATTATAATGTGCAGCATGGACAGGAACCACAGCTTTAAGTGCTCCCAGGATAAAAACCCTTCTTCCCAGATGCAGTAGAATGTCTTTCCCCTCAGCTGGGTCCCTTAATTCCAACTTGCAGGCTAAGGCTCACCCCATTCTCTAGGACAGTGGTTGTCAAACTGCAGCAGGCATCAGAATCATCTAACTGGCTTGCTAAAATTTAGATTGTTGGGGCCTCCTCTCCACAGTTTCTAATGCCTACATCTAACAAGCTTCCAGGTGGTGCTGATATTGTTGGTCTGGGGATCAGCTTGAAGACCCAGGACCAGGCCTGGTTTTGTTATCTTAATCTCAGCATGAAACCCACATTGATTTTTTTTTTTTCAGGTCTTATTGATCCCAAATCCAGTTATGGAATCTGGGTTCGGTTTTATTGTCATGACTCAGTTTTCCAAGTTTAGAGGTCTGGCTTTCTACTAGTTTTTCATTTTTACCTAAGTTGGAAGTCCAAATGTGCCACTCTCTTATTCAGAATAAGAGAAAGCTTGAGCATCCCAAAGATGCTAAGCAATGGGTTACGATTAGACGTGTCATTTAGAGAAATTATCACTGATTTGTTTTGTTGAGGATAGGTTAGAGCAAGTGAGGTTGGCAACAGGAAAACTGGAGGAGACAAAGATTAGCAAAGTGCAGTGGCATTAGGGCAAAGAAAAGGCCACGATGAGTAAGATTAAGGAGATTATTTGCCATAACTTCTTGGCTGATGATTGTATGCTAAATTAAGAGAAGAAAGAATTAGGATTCTTAATCATAATCCATGATTTGCCAGTAAGATAACTAATAACTAAAATGACCATCACTGGTTGTACCTTGATATAATATGTTTTAAGCAGTAGAGTAATTGTCACTAAATGGTCTAATGTAAAAGTAATGTGTTCATCACATCTTTTATAAGAGTCAAGGTGATCCTATAATGTGTCTAAATTTGAACCTGTTCACTTTTATCTTGTTATAAAGGAACAGCTAAAAGCACAGATACTTGTCTAAGATTCCTCAGTGTTTTTCACCAGGAGCTGTTATCATGTTATAGGAAGTTAGATTTCTTGGGGAAAGTGTACTAATTCTTCCATGACATGAAGGAACTTCTTTGTAGCCGAGATTAGAAACCTATCAGATCTCAGAGAGGGAAAGCTCAGAATTTCAACAGTTGCACACCAGAAGACTAGGCGCATTATTTCTGGACAATGTGATATCTCATTTTTAGCACTTCCTTCGAGCACAATTCAGATCGTCTCATTCCACTTCTTGGAAATGAACCCAATAAAATGGTAAATATGCTTAGTGAGCCAAAGAAAACATTTGAAGTTGAATTTTATGCCTTTGATTTCCCCCCCCTTTGTTTTAATTGCTAAATGACTTCTTTGTCTTTAAACATGAGATTGGCATTAAAATAATAGAATGATCTAATCAAGTCCCCTTGGTTTACTGTTGAGAGAATGCTAAGAAAAGAAAAACTCAATATTATAGCTAAATTTTCACATGGCACGAATCATTGCAATTTCCTTTGCATTTTCTGGCTAGGAAAATAATACAGAACCAATAACAACCAAAGATGAAGTGTCAAGGAAAACGGGAGCTATGAAGTATGCAAGGCTTTATGGAGCTGCCTGAAAATCAAAGTTGTTTGTATAACTCAGAAGTAATCTGATCTGGTGTTCCCAAAATTCCTTAAAATATTCATCTAGAAAACAGGAGATGTACTCAGCATCTTGAAACACTTACTGTCTTATAAGACTACATCTCCTCCAAACTGTGATATAGGATAAAGCTACATGAGAGCAAAAGGAATAACAGTTGGTGGAAATATAACAAGACAAAATGTACAAGACAGAAATATCCACTGTGAAATCCCAGATGTACAGAAGTGATTTGTAACTTCAGCAGTCATTGCATTGTTACATCTTGAGTTTTAACATTTTATATTTCCTCAGAAATGCATATGCCAGAATATTATAAAACATTTTTAATATTAGCAAAATTTCATGGTTTTTTATTTAAACACACGAGTGAGAGGTATTGAGAGGAGAAAGATTTATATAGCCACTTCCATTTTTCCTCCGAAGTAGTTGAAACTATTTTTAAGATAATTATATAAAACTTGGAAATTCAATCATCAATGTAAAACTTCTCTATGGCTTTCAAACCAAGATTCCTCTAATTTAGAGACTGTGATACTATCAGAGATGTCCATGTTAAAAAAACATAGTTCATTTGCAGAGCAAGCTCCCTGCAAAAACTCTAAATTTCTACAGAAATACCCAATAGACAAAAAATAAGCTTTGAATGGTTTTACATGGCAAAGGTTAAACATTTGTTCAGCTTTTCTCTGCATGTAGTATTTGCAAAAGAAAAACGGAGAATAAGCTGAAATCAGAATAAGCCAAGAGGCAGTCACGTCAGTTTTCCTTGAAAGAAGGAACAAGGACCAGAAAGACCATACGAATAAACCGTGCACGGCGCTTGGCTGGGATCTTCATTCCACGTTGGCGTTGAGGACTGCAAGCTCTGGCAATGCCTGGAAGTCGTGGAAGAACTGTGTTTGAGAATTACTGTGAAATAAAATGCAAGCAGCTCTGATCATTCCGTCTTGCCTTTTAGAATAATTTAATTGGTAATTCTCATCGGGATGCAGGTTTTAAGGAAACCTGAGAACTCAGAGCAATAATTACAAACTTGCAAGGTGATAAAATGAGACCTGGGTCTTTCTGGGTGGATTGTTGATGCACGAAGCATAAAAGTTTCGCATGGCAGAAAGGATGAACACAGCTAGAGGACAGGAAACAAACCATGGTACTAATACAAATTTGAAGGGGAATCAAGGTGGAACATTCCAGTGTGTTCTGAAGCAAGGCTGTCTTCGTGAAATAATAATGATGTTCACCAAAAGATACTTAAATATTAAGGGTAGAAAGCTACCAGTAAGGGCATCATTTGATTTATAAGTTTTCTTTAAAGTAGCTGCCCCTTATGCAATGAATTATTCTAACTCAGGTGGGCACATCACAAGTTACCCTGTTAGGCATTTTTAGCCTTATTTTTTATTTCTGACTACCAGCAAAATGCTTCTTATCTCCCATTGGTTAACACAATGACTCCCTTAACATTTTCTTTCAGAATTTATTCATTTCATATAATAACCCTGTACTAATTCTTCCACAGGTGAAGGTCACTTCAGCTGCATTTCTGCTGAGTGTTTTTATTACCAAGTTTCATAGGATTTCATAGTCCCACTAGGACCAAACATTATGAACCCATAGTATGTACTATAATCTGTGTAATTAGCCAAGGAGGTGTCAGCTGACAGATGATGATGATGATGAGTATAGCTATTTGGCTTCAGATTTATATAATTCTATTATTAATTCTATGATTTCCCATCTCTCACCTTTTTCAAGCCTTATGAAAATCCTATAAGGTAGAGGAGATATCTATTATTATCTTGTCTTAAGTGTGAATATTGGTGTCTTTTGAGTTTCTGTGGTTCACACTAACTTAGTGGGTTAGCTGGGACTGGGACCAATGCAGTTGAAGTTGAAAGATAAGGAAGTTTTCCAGACAAGATATTCATAAGTTCACACACCCTTGGGAATTTTCTGGATTACTGTGTGAGGTTTGTATATGTGTGTTGGGACAGGAGTATAGAACTTGAATTATCAAGCTGCCTCAGGTCTTAACACAAAGGACTGCATAATTTTTGTCATGTGCCTGAAGGTCTTGTGCCTGTGTAGGATAAAGTTCTCAGGGCAGTGGAAATGAAAATCTCTCAGTAGGGAACTATTTTTAAAAAGAATAAGGAGTAGAATCCGCTTTAGTATAATTTCGATATAGTTTAAGGACACATATAATCATTCAAAAAAGGAGCCAAGTATAAGCCTTAAACCCTTAGTAGAGAATAATTTTGAAAATAAAATTATAACATACACTGCCCCTTCATACACAGTATTCTGAGGTGTTAAAACTAGATAGTTGCTGTTCTGTTAGGATCGATTTCTTTTTACAACTAACTAAAATGCTGTAGAATTAGGGTTATTGCTCTTTAGGTACTAAATAATGAACATCCAAGCAGGGCAGGTTCATGAGTTACATATGATGGCATAACCATACATCAAAGCAACTCAAGTTAAGAAACAAGTATTACTTCCTGGGACAGAAGAGTCTCTTAAGATTATAGATAAAGAACATTCCCTTAAAAAAGAAATAAAAGCTAACTTGACTTTGAGCAATGGTAGAAATTTTCTTTTGAGGATGTAAACCCACCCGCGATATTATATGTTCCTTTCTCTTTTCAGGCCTTTGATCTCTCCTTCATTACTATTTTAATGTCTCTAAGTATCTGTGTATATATTTTTAGTTCCTCAGCTACTTTGGAGAAGGAGTTTGCTATGGATATTTGTTATTAATAGATGAGATAAATGTTATCTCTCTCATGTAGTGGGAAACTAAGTCACTTGTCACTATCAGAACAGTACAGAACGGAGGGACTATTGAAAAAAGTAAGAGAGGACCACTCAAGCACTTCGAATTTGGTTTCTCAGGCTAAATTAAGGGATATTATTTTTCTCTAAGTAGATGATACACTTCTCTGAAAAAGTGCCTATTAGTAGAGAGAGAGCAGCCTGCTCCGATAGCTTCACTTAATGACTGGATAATATTTGAGACAAAAATATGATGCCACTGGCCATAAAATATGCCAATTGATTTGTTTTCAGGAGAAGCGTTGGGATTACAGTTAATGAGCAAAATAATATGTATTTTAACCTCTTATTAACTATTTTAACGTACTACTTATATTGCCAAAAATCATAATTCAGTAAATGATTTTCTAAAATAGGATAGTATGAGCAATGCGTTAGAGGATGTCTGATGCACAGTCCTGTCTCACATCCTGGAGCTGCTCCTGATGGCAGGGATAATAAAAATCTAATCTTCTTTGTTACTTCTCACTCCCCACCCTAGCAGCAAGGCCAAGCAGGTAAATTGCTGGTACCGTGTGACCTGAGCAGCTATGGGCAAAGGACAGGGGTGTCTCCTGGTCCATAGGACAGCATTATCAGATTCAACTATCCTTACTATGTCAAAAGCCCAAATTTGCCTCACCAACATGTAAGGAAAGCTTTCCTATTACCTGTTCACCCAAGGAAACTGAAGCTGAGAGAGCATTAAGTGACCTCAAACTGTTTCTACATCCCTATGGCCTCAGCTAATCATACCTACTCAACTAATAACAACAACAACAATAACAACAACAATAATAATAATGCACAGAAGTAGGAAAGAGCAGATCACCCATAAATAGGAGAAAGAAAAACTTGGGAAATTCTAAAACCTTTAGCTTTGTCTTCCACTGCTAAGATAACAGGTACTAGTGCATCTAGGTCATGACCCTAAATGCCCTAGTGTAATTAACCTAAACTCTAATCTGACTAGACACAAAATACTCCACTAATACAGAAAACATAGGTGGGGGACAAATGGATGGATGCAGAGGAAGGGCTTACCATTGAAAATTCCACCTGTACCCTTTATGCTTTTTTGGTAAAGCTGCCTGTGAACTAACAATCACACGCATCTTTGAAACTATAGAGGGCTTTTTGTTTGCTGCGTATAAGCAGGGCCCAACGCTTTGATGTCTGACTCAATTTTCTGCAGTCTTTTCATGAATACTCAACAGGACGGCAATAAATTATAAAGCCTCCAGGTTCGTGTGAGTGCATGCGTGTTAGGGTACCTTTTCTCACAGGCAAAACCCATGGTAGGCCTGCATTGAAGTGCATTCTCTGTAATGTGTTTCCATTGAAAGTGAAAAAAAGCTTGCATAAGAGGTAAAACTATACAATGATTTGCACAGATATCTTGGCGAATTATATTCATTACAGGGTGAGTATGAATTTCATGTAGTTTGATGCTATTGTGCATTACTCAATGCTTTCTTGTCAAACTATTCACACTCACAGTGTTCATTTCTGACCCTGTTACATTAACATCCCCTCGTTTTTTTTGGTCAGACCTTCAAAAATTGTTGTCTTTAAAAAGTTAATTTAGAATACTTCTGGCCATAAACTTTAAATATTTCCCCCCCAAAAAAAACTATTTGAGAAGCAAATGTGGTTTTAATTTTCTGTAACTATTTATCTTTTAGTTGTGCAGAGTATTTCCTGTGGGTGGTTTATAAGCCTAACCAGGTGAAGAGGGTTGCCAGTGTTATGTTAAAAAAAAAAAAAAAAACTTTAAAAAGACTCTCCCAAACTAGTGTTTGGAAACTCTTCATTTGACCTTCAGTGACAAAGCATATGCCTTGCAAATTGATTAATACAGATACAATATCAAATCATTTTTCATACAATTTTTTAATGTTTGTTAAGTGCGGGAGCAGTATGTAAACAGAGGATTTGGCATTTTTATTAGGCTGCGGGACTCAGTCATTTCCTTTGCAACAACATCTCATAAACTATTTTGACAGTCTAATAAACTATAAAAAGCTGTGGTAAAAACTGGCTCTGAATGTTATAACCGTACAAAATGGAAAGAGCAAGAGAAAACATCTATCACTGGGATTATTATCACTGTTGCTATGGCAACCTGGTTGCAATGGCAATATCTCCACGGTTCTGCTGTTTGTTATCATCTTTCTTGATTTTACATCATTGAAATTGTAGTAATTACACTGTGCCTGATGAAAAATGCATGCTGTCATGGCAACTAAGTCAAATATTCTTAATCATTTCACCTCTTCAATCTAAAATGTAATTGTTTGTCAGTAAAATAGGTTATACAGAAGGCTTCTATGGACTTATGATTGCTTTAAGTGTTTTTCGGAAAATAGTGCTTTTAGGCTCAAGACCCTAAGCTAAGCTAATAGCCTGAGATGGTAAACAATGACTCATTATAATAAGTAAGCAACATTAATTGTGGAGTGACTTCTCCAGTATGGTCAAATTATGAACCATAGTGACTTTAATATAGTACTTAAAATCAATGACACAAGAGAATACTTTCAATCATCTTAATATCATCAGTAAATTATTTGAATCAGACGTTATGTTCATTTTGGTGTGCCCGCTTGTATTTTATAAGTCAATGTCTTTTAATGAGTATACTTTAGAATGTTTTCTTCATGCTGTGTAACATAATTAAGGCATAAAGAGACTCCTCTCTGCAAATATGAAAAAGAAATAAATTAATAAGACGTAAAAAGAATGCTTTTCTAACTAGAGCAGTCGGTTACAATATACGTCCCTCAGCTATTCCTTAAACTAATTTGTTTTGTGTAGTATTTTCAACAGAACATGATTTCTTGTCATATCTACTTATGTATCTGAGTAATATGCATGTCCTATTAGAATAGAAGGGAAGAATCAATATATAAAGTTGTGCTCTAAAATGCCAAAATTATCCTGTGGAAATCCATTAAAAAACTATAAAATTTCAATAGTAACATGAAAATTATAGTACATATTTTTATAATTATTCTATTTCCTCAGAAGGAGGGACATTTTGCTTGAGTATGAAGAAAAAAATGAGCCTAAGAAATCTTTTGTTGTGATAATAACAAAATTGTTGTAGTTCTGTTCCTATTTCTCTTGTTTAATTTTTCATGTAATGATGCTATAAATGAGAGCAGCAAAATAAACTATAATATGCTTTACCAAGAGTTTAGGAATAGTATAATTATGCTTATTTGTATCATTGGGCATATGGACTTTATATTTGGAAACAAAAAATAAGTTAAATGTTATATCCCCTAAGTTTTAGATGCCTGAGAAAATTTTATGACACACAGAAAATTACATACTTCTGTTCAAATATACGTAATCATAATCCTCCCCTCTCTATGCCTCTATTTCTCCTTTTAGTTAGCTTGTCATTGCTTTACCATTAGAAACAGGTACTAGTCAGCTGTAATATGATGAATCCATTTCTGCCCAAAGCAGAGACATCCTTGCTATTATAAAGCCTGCATTTTATCAACAACGGGGGAGGAATGGAGGAATGAAATGCAAGTATTTTCAGAGCTGGAGTACCAATGTGTTTATAACGATGATAGTAATTTGATTGTGATGGTGACTGCTTCATCTTTAATGGATTTAATCATAAAATTACTCTAAAAAGTACTCATTGCTTCTATATGAAAACTAAATGCTACACAAATAAGATGAATATAAAAACACTGAAATGCAAAAATACTTGTTAATAATAACTTTAGCTAAGACTCAACTCTTTTAATAAAAACATTAGAAAAACACATCTAAAGGAAAGACCGAGCCTGTTACTCCTGCCTGCTCTAAGTTAAAAATCATGCAGCCCGTGACATGCTGTGTTACACAGAGAGAAAATAAGCACAAATGTTCAGAATGTTAAATAATTTATCATACAAACTTCTGAAGTTATCTAGAATTAGAAATTAATAAAAATGTAATATGAATAACTATCTTCAGCCTTGAGACACCAAAACTGTGAGATAACTAGAAAGATCTTTGCTTAAGAATCCTAGTATGGATATTTTTTAACACTGTAATCTGTTCCCCAAACAAATACTTTAAACTCTAGCATCCTCAAGAAAGGTAGATTACTAAAACAACACACACAGTCCTAATCATATCCTCTTTACCCACCTCCCCCATCCCTCCCAGGGCAATGATTAATAAGTAGACTTAGAAATTATATATATTAAAAAATATATATGAAAAGAAAAAAATAAAGGGAAAAGTTCATGGTTCTAAATTAACTGAGGGCCTTTCTTTGCCTTTCTTTAGCTTTCCTTTCAGCTTGAGTCTGCCCTGATAACTGATTAATTCTCTATTTCCTAATTAAAATTCTTGTGAGAACTGGATTAGCTTATCCTATTCTTGTTTGGGCCAAATTTCCACTTCAACCCTTCATTAGCTCCTGGCCCCCCTGGGAGGCGACCATGGCCACTTAGCAGCTCTGTTCCTGAGACAGGGCACCTTTTGGGGGCCCCACTCTGGCCAGGTAGAGATGGAATCACCTGGGACAAGGCAGGATGGCACAGGGCTGACCCCACAGCAGGAAACTGAACATTTGTCTCTTCATCAAATACTGACTGGGCACATGTGAGGCACCACTCACTGCACTTGGGGTTTTGTTTGTCCCCAAACAGCCCCCACACCCTGGCCCTCATGGAGCAGAGCCATTTTCCTTTGAAGGAAAAGTTCATAGCAGACACCATTTTTGACAAAACAGAGACACTTCTCGATCCACCTCAAAATGGTGGGGACCAACTCAGTTAAAATAAATAAAATCGCCTTGTAGACTCTGAAGTGGTACAGGAACATGAGTGATCGTTACTATTTAATCTCATTTCTCCCCCCTTCTGGAAATTTTCTCCTCCATTCTTCTCACTGTCAGTTGTGAGCTCAGGGGATTCAAATTAATTTAAAGATTAGACTGAGTAAAACATAATTAGGAAGGTGAATGTTCGGGAGGGGAGGGAGGTGGGAGACAGCACAAACTGTGTTCCAGACACGGTATAAATAATGCTGTATTAGCCACCATTTTTACATGATCTACATCACTGTTCCCACTCTTTGGCATGAATGATTCGAAGCTGACTAAAGGTATACGAGAAATCCAAACTATAAATTGTAGCAACAAGAAAGTAGAGATATTAGAAGCAAATTCTAAAGACTTCCCTGCACAAAGTTAATTTTTAAAATACAAGTTAAAAACATTTTTACTTTTGTGTTAAATAGACATATTTGACTGAATAAATTTTATTCTAAAAATATAGATATACTCTAAATTTCAGCTATATCTCAGGACTGGAGTGTTTCCAAATGTTTCCTTAAAATAACAAATGCAGAAATGTCATGTAGGATGAAATATTTAGGACCTAAATAATTTAAATTTTGTTGCTCAATCTCTCTCTCTCTCTCTCTCTCTCTCTCTCTCTCTCTCTCTCAAACAACTTTTATGTGATGATAAATTTCAGGTATCTTTTATTAACTAGAAGCCTCTAATACCAAGGGAATGGTCCTAAAGATGAAATTCTCTCTTTATAAATTCCAGGGGAGTTCCTTTAGAATTCTGATTGGTCAATATTTTTATTGCTTATTATTTTCCTGTGAAGCAGACTATTAAATTAGCCAGAATTAAAGATCACCACATTGGAGAGAGTTTTATATCTAGAAATCAGATTATCGATGTTCTTATGGGCTCTTCTCTAAAAGTTAAAGATATAGACACCTAAAAAAAGCATATTGCCTTTGTTAATCACAAGTTAAATATTAAATATTTCTTACAGCCTCCAAGGCAAAAATACTATTAAGGTATTGAAAATCTGAGTAACCTTTCTGTCCTGCATTTAAACTTCACTGATGAAGCTTTCAGGTCAGAATGAAACTTCTAAATTCAGTAATGTGAATTTCTTTTCATTGTATAACCTTCTTAGAGCTGCCTGAAGGCTCAGACTAATAATACTTCTAGTAAATGACAAGCTTTTTAAACATAGGAACTCAGTCCAGTGTTCGAGCTAAGAAGGTTTGAAAAGGCAAAATCTCATTTTTTCACCATATTTAGATATTGGAGTCTCAAAGTAAGAACCAAAAAACTAGTCTGTAACTTGGAATACTTGAATTTTAGAATTTTTCGTACTCTTTTATATCTAAGAGTTCTAAAGCACTCATAAAATAAGCAAGCCAACTCAGTATCGACATGTACAGTATCATTCTTTTAACTTATTTATTTTTAATTTTTTTAAAGTGGGATGGAAAGAGAGAGAGAGAGAGAGAGAGAGAGAGAGAGAGAGAGACTTGTTATTCCATTTACTTATGTGTTCATTGGTTGTTTCTTGTGTGTGCCCTGTCTAGGAATTAAACCCACAACCTTGGCATATGGGATGATACTCTAAACAACTAAGCTACCCCACAAGGGCCCATATATAGTATCATTTCAAGTCAATTTCCACGTTTTTGCCAGGAAACAGAACTAAAATTGTCAGGTCATCAAGTTACATCAGTGAGACACGAAAACCACGGCTTCATTCACTAATGGCATTAGGTAAATGAAAGGATCAATCTCTGTGATGTCATCATTTACCTCCTGACAACAGACTGAAAGATGTTATAAAGAATTAGAGAAGGACTTTAAAATACAAGCTAAAAACCAAGAGAAACACATCCATGTGAGCCATCTACTACTGCATTTTATTTAGAAGAATATTAAAGTATTAGAGGATTTCTTATTCTCAATGGTTACCTATTATATGGGAGCTCAAAATCAGACTCTCAAAACTGGAGCACAAATGGAGAAGACAATAAAGTACAACCCAAAGCACTGTCATAAAACATAAAACAAAATCTCATTTCTCTGAGACACACAATCTTTTTTAAAAAATCTACTAGATCAATGATTTAAATTCTACCCAGGTCAGGAGTGAATAGAAATTTATTGTGAATCAGTGATCTAATTAATGCATAGGAAGTATAGTCTTGGATTAGACCTTCAATCTAATTGTTAAGAAACAAACTCAATTTTGCATCATCTTGAGTGTCACCCTGAGGTCTGCAGAGGAAAACGAAGGAGTGAAGCAACAGTTCTCTTGGAAGATGATATATACCTAAACTCTAAGGGAAAGATTAGCATTTACTTTCTCCTCTGCAACTATCTCATAAATACCTTGAAAAAGTCTCAGTAAGATTTTTCAGTTTTAAGTGGTGAGCGACACAACTCACACCAGCCTCTTGAAAAAGAAGGCATTTGGTGGCAATGTCAGGCACAGCTGGCTCCAGGGCTCTAGGATGTCTGCAGGGTTGGATTCTTGCCCGTTAGTTTGAGCGTGGCCGGCTAATAAGATGACCACCAGCTTCAGCCTCATTTCCTATCACGGGAAAAGGTGAGCCCTTCAATGGAAACTCTAGAACAAAGCACAGAGCTTCGTTTTGCTTGTCATGTTTGAGGTGACACCGTCACTGAGGTGAAAGGGATGTGTTCTACTCTGATTTAGTTCTAGATTCTACACTATCTGGATTCTGAGGGCAATAGCTTCCTCCTGGGCATGGGCATCAAGAGCATAGAAACCATGGGTCTCCCAATGAAATTCAAGATTTGTGTGTGGCTAGAAGAAGGACGAAAAGATGAGGGGGAGGCAGTCAAAACAGTCACTACCTTATCAATCAACCCCCTTCCATATCACTGTAAAATGACCATACTAACTTTTCTGCTCTCTTTGTTTTGTTAACCCTCACCCAAGGATATCCTTTCCACTGATATTTAGAGAGAGTGGAAGGGAGGGGGAGAGACAGAGAGAGAAAAATATCCATGTGAGAGAGACCGATTGGTTGTCTCCCACAGGCACCCCAACGGGGATGGGGCCTACAACCTATATGTGCCCTTGACCAGAATTGGACCTGAGACCCATCATTCTGAGGTCTGACACTCCAACTACTGACCCAAACCAACTAGGGCCATTTCTTGCTCTTTTGATGCCTTGTTTTCTACACATACGGAATTCCCTCTCAGTAAAATACTATCTCTTGCTTCATGATTGCATACAGTGAGTGATGCAATTACATGTTTGGTGCCATAATCTGTAGTTTAATGCAGCAAGTGAGCTGAACAGGATGGGGCATTATAGTGACACCAGAGGAAGGAAAGGTGGCATGCTCAGCAGCCTGTGGGTGTGTAGGATTCTCAAAGGTAATAATAATAGAAGGGCTGTGAGCAGCTTCAAATTACTTTTTCTTTCTAATCGGCAATTAGTTCTAATTAACTTTTAATTAATATTCAATGTTTTGTTTAACAAATGGAACCCTGATGAGATCACATCTGTTAATACCCCTCACTTTCTATTTTGGTGTTCTATAATTTTCCATGACTGTAGCAAGTGCAACTGCAGACAAATAAAGTGATCACCTTTTAGTGTAGGATGGGAAGGTGGCCTGATTTGGCAAAAACTAAGATCTATAAAATTGGATTTTGCTCTTCAATGTTAAGAGATAGGATCAGGAATTAGAAGTTACAGCCACTTTTCTGTGGCCTCGTTGAAAATTATTTTCAAGAATTGCAAGCTGTATAAAAATCCCCCTTTTAAGTATGATGGACACACAGGACAGAATGTAGAACATAGAAAATAGAAAGATGCATAAAGATTTTCCCCCAGCCAGTTATTTTAGAGATGAAGCTGAAGTGCAGAAAAAATCTTTGACTTGTCCATGCAATTCTGTACAACCAATATTTTTATAATAAATAAAAACAGAGAAATTTTCAGAACTTACTTTATAGAAAGTTGAGCCTTACAAGAAGAAAACACTGCTTTAGTATCTGGCCATCAGTTTTCTTGGCTTTCCTAAGTTCTGTTGCTTTCAGACTGTTTAGTGACATTATTCCAATACATTTTTTTGGTCTCATCTTTTTAGCTTTTTAGACCATTTAGAATTTGGGTTTATGCTTTGGATAAACTGTCTTTATTATCATTTGCGTGGGTTGTTTTGTTGTTGTTTTTTTTAACTTGTGAACAAGCTCTTAGTAAATGTGGATACATGTTCTTTCAGATTATCTAAATTTTAGCTTTGCTGATTACAATAATTTTTAAAATATGCTTCTGCAGTTGCTCAATCCTATATAATAAAAGGGAAATATGCAAATTGACCCTAACAGCAGCATGACTAGGAGTGACTGGTCACTATGACACACACTGACCACCAGGGGGCAGATGCTCAATGCAGGAGCTTCCCCCTGGTGGTCAGTGTGCTCCCATAGGGGGAGCTCTGCTCAGCCACAAGCTAGGATGACAGCTGCCAGCACAGGGGTGGTTGTGGGAGCCTCTCCTGCCTCCTCAGCAGCACTAAGGATGTCTGACTGCAGCTTAGGCTTGTTCCCCACTGGCAAGTGGACATCCCCTGAGGGCTCCCAAGCTGCCAGAGGAATGTCTGACTGGCAGCTCAGGTGTGATCCCCCAGGTAGCAGGCCAAAGCCAGCAAGTGGACATCCCCTGGGGGGTCCAGACTGTGAGAGAGCACAGGCCGGGCTAAGGGACCCTCCCCTACCCCCCTACCCCCGAGTGCACAAATATTTGTGCACCAGGCCTGTAGTATTAAATAAAACTGAAGCCATTGTTCATCATGATGCGTGGATTAAATAGAATAAGTGAGTTCCATCAAGTAATTTCTCAATTTCAAGCAGAAGTCAGAGTGGGCAAACCACAGATGCTTTGGGCTAATTTTTAGTTTGAACACCCAATTTCATTTTCCTTGATAAGAGGCAAAAAGTCAAAACTTTGGTTTAGAGAGACAAAATTCATTCTGTTGATGGAATTCATTCTATAACTATTCTTTCTGTTGGCTGCAGAATTGAGGTGTAAGGAACTGGTTATTTGAAATAGATTTTGGTCCACCTTAATAATTAACATGGTTATATTTGAGTTGTAGTTTGGTGTTTGGGTGTGTATGTGTGTGTGTGTGTGTGTGTGTGTGGATTTTTTTTTTTTTTGGTTGAAAATGAAAATTAATTTGCCAAACCCCAAGTATCCTTGTTTACATTGATCTGCTATTGTCCAGGATGCTGTGGAAATGTGAATAAAGTTTTTCTTTAGTAAACCAACCACCATAATTATAACAAACGGATGAAACCTTAATATTTAACAAAAACAATATTTGATCATTTATTGGGAATTGAACTTCCTTCTTGAATACGTATTTTAGAATAGTACATTATTTATGAGGATATTATGTGGTAGGAAAGACTCATTTTGATAAGATACTTGATAAATAACGTGTAATTATTAATAAGCTTTCTTGGACTTAATTACACATTTAAATGATACATTTTTTGTTTATTTTTGACAAGACACTTCATAAGTGAACAAACAGAAAAAAAATCACTTCTAAATTCAAATAATGCCATTAATGTCATTCTTCCAAATACTTATGTTCAGTTTAAATCCTGAATCCTGATTTTCTGTTGGTGAGGATGTTGAACAATGATGCTTCCAGCATATTAGGTTGAAAACTTCAAACGGCATTTTAAAGAACAATTTTTTTTTTCAGATGGAAAAAGTTAGCTGAGTTTTTCAGCAGCATTCCTTTATAATAAACTAGGGGCCCGGTGCACAAAAATTTGTGCACTCGGGGTGGAGGGAGTCCCTCAGCCCGACCTGTGCCCTCTCACAGTCTGGGACCCCTCAGTGGATGTCCTATGATGGCCCCAGTCTGCCAGGCGCCTTTTGTGTGTGTGTGTGTGTGTGTGTGTGTGTGTGTGTGTGTGTGATCACTGGGGACCTGCCCCCAGCCGCATCTGAGGCTCGGAGCAGTCCTCCTGTGTGTGTCTACCTGCTGGGGGCCTGCCCCCAGGCACACCGTGGAGGCTTGGAGCAGGCACCCCCTCTATGTTGATCTCTCAGACTCTTGCCCTCCCCAGCATGTT
>PVJC01026732.1:0-23796 GCA_004026665.1 Murina feae
GAATAGACATTTTCCCAAAGAAGACATACAAATGGCCAATAGGTACATGAAAAAGTGCTTATTATCATCAATTATCAGGGATGTGGTAAATCAAGACCACAAAGAAACCACCTCACACCCATAGGATGGCTATTATCAAAAACACAAGAGATAAATATCCTGGTGAGGACGAGGAAAAAAGGCAACCCATATGCACTGTTGGTGGGAATGTAAATTGGTGCTGCCATTATGAAAACTGTATGGCAGCTCCTCAAAAAATTAAAAATAGAACTACCATATGACCTAGGGATTCCACTTTTGGGTATATATCCAAAGGAAATGAAATCAGAATCTTGAAAAGTTACCCGCAGTCCCATGATTTATTGCAGCTTTATTCACAATAGCCAAGGTATGGAAACAACCTAAACATCCTTAAATGGACAAAGAAAATGTGATATATAGCTACCATATATATATACACACACACACACACACACACACACACGTTTATATACATACTAGGAGCCTGGTGCACAAAAATTTGTGCACTCCAGGGGGTCCCTCAGCCCGGCCTGTGCTCTCTCACAGTCTAGGACCCCTTGGGGGATGTCCACCTGCTGGCGTGCCTGGCCAGCTTGCGTGAGGGGCTGATGGCTGTTTGCAGGCTGGCCAAGCTCCCCAGTGGGAACCCTCACCCCATGGGGGTGTGGCCAGCCTGGGTGAGGGGTTGAGGGCTGTTTTCAGGCTGCCCACAGTCCCTTCAGGGTTTGGGTCCCTACTGGCATGCCTGGTTACCTTGGGTGAGGGGATGAGGAACATTTTCAGGCTGCCCACAGCTCCCACTGACCCAACATCCCAGTGAGGCTGGCTGGAAGCAGGTTCTGGGGTTTATTTATCTTCTATAATTGAAACATTGTTGCTTTGAGCAGAGGCCAGGCTGGCCTAGGCAGGCAGTTTCAACTCCATCACTGGTGCAATGGAAGCCTCCTGTTTGCTCTAGCTCCATGGCTGTCGGCTGCCATCTTGGTTGGGTTAATTTGCATATGGCCGCTCTGATTGGCCGGTGAACAAGGCTTGGCTGGTGGGCATGGCTTATGTGTCTCAGTGTGGTGGTTAATTTGCATATTATTCTTTTATTAGAGTAGATTCATGGGTTGGCAAAAGTAGGTTTATATATATACTAGGGGCCCGGTGCACAAAAATTTGTGCACTCGGGGTGGAGGGAGTCCCTCAGCCCGGTCTGTGCCCTCTGACAGTCTGGGACCCCTCAGTGGATGTCCTATGATGGCCCCAGTCTGCCAGGCGCCTTGTGTGTGTGTGTGTGTGTGTGTGTGTGTGTGGCCACTGGGGACCTGCCCCCAGCCACATCAGAGGCTCGGAGCAGTCCTCCTGTGTGTGTCTACCTGCCGGGGGCCTGCCCCCAGGCACACTGTGGAGGCTTGGAGCAGGCACCCCCTCTATGTTGATCTCTCAGACTTTTGCCCTCCCCTGCATGTTGTTCTCTTTTTTGAGCTGTGACCAGGGCTGGGTGCGGCCTGCCTCCCAAGCTTGCCTACTGCCCATCTTCCTCCAGCCACCAGAAAGCAGGGAAAACTCCACCTCGTGGTCAGGCCAGCCTTTTCCTGCTCCCTGATCCCCAGAAGGGACCTGGGAAGCCACCAAGCAGGCCGCCAACTCTTTCCCACTCACCCGTCCCCTGCTGCCTTCCTTTCCCACTTCCCGGTGCCGCCAAGGGGTCTGGGGAGCTGCCAAGCAGGACCCTGGCCCCTGCAGCCTTGCTTTCCCGCTCTCCGGTGCCCCGCAAAGGGCCTGGGCAGCCACCAAGCAGGCCGCCGACCCCCTGCCGCCTCTTACCTGCTTCCCGGTGCCCTCCAACCCTGCCGCCTGTTTCCCACTCATGGGTCCTGGGTCCTGCGCTGTCCCGCCCTGCAGCCACTCTGTGCACTCGGGAGGTCCCTCAGCCCAGTCTGTGCCCTTTCGCAATCTGGGACCCCTCAGGGGATGTCCACCTGCTGGCGTGCCTGACCAGCCTGGGTGAGGGGCTTTCAGGCTGCCCACAGCTCCCATTGACCCAACGTCCCAGCAAGGCTGGCTGGATGCAGGTTCTGGAGTTTTTTCTCCTATAATTGATACTGTTCCTTGAAGGCCTGGGGTTATCTTCTATAATTGATACACTGTTCCTTTAAGGTGGCCTTCTAACTAACGAAGCCTCCTCTTCTTCACCTCGCAGCGTCTATAATGAAACAATTGTTACTTTTACTGGTTAGGCCGGAGCTGCTCTTTCCTTCAGCTCCCAAGGATTCTATGATTGTTACATTGTTTCAAAACTGCTAGAGGCAGTTTAATGGGAGCTGAGCTGAGCGGGCGAAGCTTCACTTTCGCTCCTGCCACAATGGAAAGGGCTGTTTACTCAGGTCCGTGAGTGGCGGCCGCCATGTTGGCTAGGCTAATTTGCATACAGCCGCTCTGATTGGCTGGTGGGCGTGGCTTACCCTGTCTCGGAGAAACGGTTAATTTTAATATTTCACTTTTATAGAGTAGATATATACAGGGGTTGGCAAAAGCAGCTTCATTCACAATAGCCAAGGTATGCAAACAACCTAAACTTCCTTAAATGGATAAAGAAAATATGACATATAGCTATTATATATATGTTTATATACATATACAGGGGTTGGCAAAAGTAGGTTTACCACTATAAAACAAATAAATAATGTAGTAATTAATAAATAATACACCTACTTTTGCCAACCCCTTGTATATATGTATGTATGTATGTATGTATAACACACACATACACACAATGGACTATTAAAAAAAGGAAACCCTGTAATTTGAAGCTGGAGGGCATTATGCCAAGTGAAATAAGCCAAACAGAAAAATACAAATGCTGCATGCTCTCATTTATCAGTGGAAACTAAAATAAGAAACACACAAAAGAGCCCTAACCGGTTTGGCTCAGTGGATAGAGCGTTGGCCTGCAGACTCAAGGGTCCCAGATTTGATTCCGGTCAAAAGCATGTACCTTGGTTGTGGGCACATCCCCAGTGGGGAGTGTGCAGGAGGCAGCTGATCGATGTTTCTCTCTCACCAATGTTTCTAACTCTCTACCCCTCTCCCTTCCTCTCTGTAAAAAAATAAATAAAGTATATTTTAAAAAAAAAAGAAAGAAAGAAACACACGAAAGTAAAGAATAGAATGGTGGTTGCCAGCGGCTGGGAAAATGGGGAGATGTAGGTCCAAGGATAGAAGCTTTCAATTAGAATAAGTTCTAAGGATCTCACGTACAGCATGGTAACTACAGTTAATAATACTGTGCTGTACTGTAAGCTTGAAAGTTGCTGAGAGTAAGATGCAATTTTGGTTTTTGAGTTCTTGTGACTAGTGTTTTTCTATCTTTCGTATAGAACAGAGCTGGTGCTTTCACATCACACCAATCTTTCTTAGAAAATGGATCAACCACTTTCTCCTTGGCTCTCTTTTTGCTGCCTTTCTCGTAAGACACTTGTTCTTGCCCACCGCCATGGTGCTACTCAGAGAACCAAAAGGGCCCTTACAGATATTTCTTACACGTATACACTACTGTCAAATCATATTGATGATTCCCTGGTGTTAGTCACCACACTCTCTCTTTTTATTTTTTTTCAAGAGGATAGTAAATTGTTTATTGATTACACATGACAATGGATGATACACAAGCTTCATATCCATCTATAATTTTATCTGGTACCATAATTCAATTTAGATATATTGTATTGCACAGGATGTGCCAACAATCAAATAAACTCCATGACTCTGCTTGGGCGACCCATTTAGTGGTGAACTCCAGGTCACACACAGTAACTGTCAATTCAACTACTCCAAAGTTTCTGAAGACAATGGCTTCTGTGCCCAAGCAGTTTGTAAATAAATTTCAAATGGAACCTGGCATCACCCTGAAGGAATTCTAGCTTCACACTATTGGGGTAATTTATCAAGATGGCTTCAGAGCAAACTAACTTTACACAGCACATTTTAAAAAACACACACATTTATTCAGAGTCATGATCAGATTATTACATTTAGCAATCAACAGCATGGGTGCAAAATACATACACACACACACACACACACACACACACACACAAATATACACACACACATTAAAACCCTTGGTTGGAATGCTTTACACTTTCCACAGAACAGAAACTAAAATAACCTGTTATACAATTAGTCACAAATACAGTCCTCGAGTCTTTTTGCCCGTTCACATGAGTATTGTCTAACACATGTCTTCTTTGTAGCAGCTCGGCCCTGCCACCACTGTGCTTAGCTGAGTTCACAAATCTGTTGTAACCTGTAGCTTCTCTGTCACTTCTCTGGCTCTCCTCTCCTGCTAAGCTTTGTTTCCTGGCAGTAATTAAAACCTCCTGCCACTGCCATAGCTACTGCTACTGCTGGAACTGCCATAGCCACCTTGGTTCTGTGGTTTGGCAAAGTATTGACCTCCACCACCATAAGGGCCAGAGCTTCTGCCTCCAAAGTGTCCTCCTTTCATAGGCCCAAAATTTGAATATTGATTGTTGTAATGGCCAAAATCATTGTAGCTTCCACAATCTCCAAAATTACTTCCATGATTATCAAATCCATTTTAGGTATCCCCATTGCCACCATGTCCACCGCCACTATCACTGCCACCAAAGCCCCCTTGACCACTGAAGTTTCCTCCAGACCAAAGTTGTCGTTTCCACCAAAACCACCTCCACGACCACCTCTGAAGTTTCCAGAACCACTCTGACATCTTTGGCTGGATGAAGCACTAGCCATCTCTTGCTTAGATAAGGCTTTCCTTACTTCCCAGTTGTGGCCATTCATAGTAAGGTATTTCTGAATGACAATCTTGTCCAGAGTCATGTTCGTCAAAGGTTACAAAAGCAAAGCCTCTCTCTTTGCCACTGCCTCGGTCAGTCATGATTTCAATCACTTCTATTTTCCCACACTGTTCAAAATAATCTCTTAGGTGATGTTCTTCAGTGTCTTCTTTAACACCACCGACAAAAATCTTTTTCACAGTTAAGTGGGTACCAGGTCTTTGAGAATCTTCTCTCGAGACTGCCCTCTTTGGTTCCACAACTCTTCCATCCACCTTGTGTGGCCTTGCATTCATGGCTGCATCCACCTGCTCCGCAGTGGCACAGGTGACAAACCCAAAGCCTGTGAAGCACTTGGTGTTTGAATCTCTCATCACCACACAGCGTCCTCCATTGAGCAAAATGGCTCCTCAGACTCCCATCGGTTGTTTCAAAGCTCAAACCTCCCATAAAGAGCATCCGCAGCTGCTCCGCCTCTTTGGGAGACTCAGACGTAGACATGATGACTGCAACAGGGGAAATTCCAACGATGCTTACTCCGCGGCGTTGGCCGGCAGAAAGGAGTGATCTAAGGAACGTATCTGATCACCACACTCTCTTAACTGAATTATTGCGATAGTGTCCTAATTGGCGTACCTTCCTATCTACTCTAATAAAAGAATAATATGGAAATTAACTATCACTCCAACACCTAAGCCACGCCCACCAGCCAATCAGAGCAGCTGTATACAAATTAACCCAGCCAAGATGGAGGCTGGCAGCCAGGGAGTGAGCAGCGGTGGGTGTGGCACAGGTGGAGGTGAGGGCCGGGCGGGCAGTGGCAGCCCGGCAGGGTGAGGTGTGAACCTGTGTGACCTGGATAAGGCCCCTGAGACCCTGGAGTTCTTCGAGCTGCTGGGGCCAGACTACCGGGCCGGCTCCGAGGCGGGCATCTTGCTCCCCGTGGAGCCTCTGGATGGGTTCCCTGTCCACGGCCCTGCAGGGGCCCGGAGCTGGAACCTGGGCTCTTTGAGCCTCCGCAGCGATGGGGGGAAGCCTACCACACCCCGAGCCCTGAAGCACCCCACGCTGTCCCCTGACCAAGAAGCCGTCTCTGGCTGCGAGAGGGCACAGGCTGGGCTGAGGGACCCTCCTGAGTGCATAAATTTTTGTGCACCGGGCCCCTAGTATATAATATTACTGTCTCAGGTCCCCACTAAGTCCACTAGGTAAGCAGAACGATTCCTTCTCTATATTACATTCAAATGCAAACTTGATCTTGTCACCTCATTTTTTAAACCTCTCAACAATTGCCCTCCACTGATTTTATTTTTTTCAAGTTTTCATTGATTTAACAGAGGAAGGGAAATGGAAGATAGAAACGTCAATGATGAGAATCATTGAATGGCTATCTCCTGTGTGCCCCCTACTGGGCATCGAGCCCAGAAACGCCAAACTCAGACATGTGCTCTGACCAGGAATTGAACCATGACCTCACAGGTCCAAGCTCAACCCCAGCCCTTCAATGATTTTAGATGAAGTTTAACATTTATTTCCAGCTAAGATGAAGCATGAGGACCCAACTTATCTTCCCACCTGAAACAACAGAAAAATCTGGGGGAAACTAGTCACAGTCCAGCAGATTCCCAACGAAGAGAAGATGGAACTAAGAATCCAGGGAATCAAAGTAAATAGAGTCTTCAGGAGAGAATTCCAGAAAAGGGGGAGCTTCAAAGAGAGGGAACTTTGGCAATGAGAGAGAGAGTCCCCTCAAGAATTCAGCACACTCTGATCACTGCAAAAGTGTGAGGAACTGCCCAAGGCCAAGAAAAGAACCCAAAATTATTACAGGAACCCATGTGAGTACTCGGAACAGGGCCAAGAACAGTGCTGTTCCTATCAGTCAGACTAGAAAACCTTGTAACTCATGGGGTATCAGAAAGAATATTCAAATGGGTCTTGCTGCAGTAGTTAGAATAATTAACTTGATGCCAAACATTGCTCTGGTCCCACCCAAGGAATCATAAAAGCAAGACCCCAAAGGATCAAACTGTTTCCAAGTAAAATTTAACGGCATCCTAGAATAAAACTACCTAAGATTTATAGGACTACAAGAGTGTGAAATACATAAGGTAAAATTCACAATTTTCGACATGCAATCAAAAATTACCTGACATATTAAAATAAGCAGAAAAGGACATTATGGCTTATTAACATAGCTTGCATTCCCAATACATCTGGTCCCTAGCTAATTCTCTGGCCCTCAATTCTCTCCTCAACATTTTATGTTTCATATCTACTGAATTTGTTTTAGTTATTCAAAAACACCATGCTTTTTCTTGCTTTCATTGTTAACTACCTGTTTGTCCATCCAGTATGGTATACAGGAAAACTGTCAGGGCAGGGGAGAGTCCTGATTTGATGTGCACAACAACATCCATGGTATAAATACTCCCACCACAGCCAATTTCAAGCTAGCAATGGTTTAACAAAGTTTGAAAAATTCCTAAATTTTTGACAATCAATTCTCATGAACTGTGATAAGCTTGCATTTGTTTCTCCCATCATCTGCTTGGATTGTAAATACTCATCTTCAGGCCTCAAGTTTAACATCAGTTACTCTGGAAATCCGTCCATGGTCCTTAAAATCTAAGTGAAATGTTTCTGCCCTGAGCTCCCATAATACACTGCACTTTCACCACTAAAGCACATGTGATATTCTTCATTTTTTTGTCTTGTACCTGTCTGACTCACATACTCCAAGAAAGTGGGAATTCATTGCTTCAGCTGCAGAGCATCAGCACAATAGCTAGTGCATAACAACACTCAATGGAAATTAGCTGAATGAGCAATAAAAAGAAACATACGGATACATGCAACAACATAGATGAACCTCAAATGCATTATGCAATGTGAAAGAAGTCAAACACAAAAGGCTACATTCTATAAAAATGACAAAACCCACCAATCAGTGGTTGCCAGGGGCTGGGGTAGAGAGAGGGAATTGCAATGGGACACATGGAAACTCTTGGGGTTGATATAAATGTCCTGTCTTGATATTGTCTAAAAAGGGTAAATGTTACTGCACATAAATTATACCTCAAAGACATGAATATATTTTTAAAAACAGCTGAAGTAATCTGTCAATGGTGAGGAGATGATGAGTAAATCACAGCCCAAACTTAATCAATTTTCAGCATAATGTGGGCAGGGCAGCAGTAAAGACTGGATAAACATACTATATTGGTTTCCTACAGCTGCCTTAACAAAGGACCACAAACTTAGGGGAGCCCACAACAGAAACATATCCTCCTGCAGTTCTGGAGGCTAAAGGTCTGATATTAAGGTGCACCTTAAGAGGCTCTGGCAGAGCATCCCTCTTGCCTCTTCCTAGCTTCTGGTGTTGCTGGCAATCCTTGGTGCTCCTTCCCATGTCACTGCATCACTCCAAACGCTGCCTCTTGGTCACATGGCCTTCTTCCTCCTCTGTCTCTCTCCTGTGTCTCTATGTCCAAATTTCCCTCTTTTTTTAAGGACACCTATCATTCATTGCATTAGAGCCCACCCTAATCTGGCATGAACTCATTTGAACTTCATTATACTGGCAAAGACCTTATTTCCAAATAAGGTCATATTCACAAATATTGAGGGTTAAAGCTTAAACATAATCAGCAGTGAACAGCTCATCATTTCTCCCTCAGCAGTGCCCAATGAAATAGCTCTCCTCCCTTTCCCAGATTCCCTGGGTCAGGGCCAGAAAGAAGAAAGAAGTGATGAGATGAATGAGTCGGAGTGCTGTCCCTCTAACTGTAATTCAATCCATAATACACAGAAATAGCTATGAAACAAGGCAAAGATATGACAACACAAAAATACATACACAGTGCAGTGGCTCAGAAGTTTCTAGGGGGCTTAAGAGAAGGTTTCTTGGTATTTAAAAAACAGTGTTTGAACTGGTCCTGGATAGAAGATATGAAGAAGAGTAGGCCGTGCTAAGTCAAGAGAAGAAATGCTATCATGTTAGAAGACAGAAGCAGGCAAGAATGAGAAGAGGAAGGAGGCCAATTTGAAGAAAGCATTAGCTCTAAGAATGATATATTAGAAAGGTAGGTGAGAACCAGGTCCAGGTAGCAAGAGGTAAAATGCCTAAATAAGGAGCCTGCACTTCATTCCACAGATGGTTTTGGGGGCCACTACGAGGTCAACAGCAGTAAAAATTGATCTTTTCTTATCCCTGCCCAGAAACACAGCAAAAAGGTTCAGATAATAAAACAGGTGACTTTTCAAATGTATAGTTTTTTAGACTGTTCACATCACCCAAGTTGTAATTTGTCCCACTGATTCAGCCAACATGTGATATCAGAACTAGAAACAGCTGGGGGGCTCCACGGTGCTACTGTGTGGAATTCATGTCATTCATCTGCTGAAATGGTTCCCTCTTGAAAATACAACAGTAATTCAAAAGTGTTTATATTTATTTGCTTCAGTAAAAGACTTTTCTATTTAAATTGCAAACTACAGTACAAAATTTAGTAAGATTTCTAACTTGTAGAGATACTGGTTTCTTAAGTAATGCCTCTCTCCAAAAAGAGTGTTCCCAGAATGCAAACCAACTCATTCTTTTAGGTTATAAAGCTGAAAATCCTCAAATGATACTATTTGTTTGGGGTTTTTTTTGTTTGTTTGTTTTTTACAAAAAAAGCACACAGAATAGAGAATCTAATTGCCAGCAATTCTGGTGAAACTCACAGTGAGAATGCCAAGGCCACAGTTACTGCATGTGTTCTTGTTCTAGCATCTATGCCTGTTTAAGAACCTTCTTCCCCCACCCCGCCCCCTTTGTCTTCTCTCTAAGCCCTTTTCTAGGACCATGCAATTGTAATTGCTCTATGGAAATTAATCCTTGAAACCATCTGGGATCTAGAAGGTCAACTCTCCCACAAAGCCACATTGTGTCTGAACGTTCTCAATGACTGAGATTGTGACTCTAGTATGAGAAGGTGGACAGTTTCAGAAAAACAATTTTAAAAAAAATTTAAAACAGGAAAAATCTGATTGCATAGCCAGATAAGTTGATTAAAATATCATTTTGGTGTCATAT
Source organism: Murina feae (assembly GCA_004026665.1). NCBI lineage: Eukaryota > Metazoa > Chordata > Mammalia > Chiroptera > Vespertilionidae > Murina > Murina feae. Next base: position 9,910 of record PVJC01026732.1, read on the forward strand.
TTCTCTACAACTACAATAGGTTACAAGTTTAAATCAAATTCTCTTTTTAATTCCTAATTGTTCCACTTCATAAATGGCAATATCAGTCAACTAATAATTAGCAGTGAGTAGCTCATCGTTTCTCCCTCAGCAGTGCCCAATGAGATAGCCCTCCTCCCTTTCCCAGATTCATTGGGTCAGGACCAAAAAGAAGGAAGAAGTGATGAGATGAGTGAGTCGGAATGCTGTCCCTCTAACTGTATTTCAAAAACATATATAAATCGTGTAAGGGTAAGCCCTCTGTGCTGACACATTACACAGATTATTAGAGGTACCTGAGGGGCTCTGATGATTATCAGATTCAATACTTCATTTTACAGACTTAACAAATGAGGCTCAAGGTGGGTGACTGGGTGACTGACTTTCCAATGTCAAACAACTAATTAGTGGTAGAGCAGGAATAAGGACCAAGTTCTTCTAGGTGATGGTCCAATGGTCTCTAGCTTATTTTTTTTAATATATTTTATTGATTTTTTTACAGAGAGGAAGGGAGAGGGATAGAGAGTTAGAAACATCGATGAGAGAGAAACATTGATCAGCTGCCTCCTGTACACCCCCCACTGGGGACGTGCCCGCAACCAAGGTACATGCCCTTGACCGGAATCGAACCTGGGGCCCTTCAGTCTGCAGGTCAACGCTCTATCCACTGAGCCAAACCAGTTAGGGCTCGTCTCTAGCTTTTTCCACTAAACCATGAATGAAAGAAAAATTGGTTATGAACTTGGAATGTCTCCTCAATGTGGCATCTGGGCCACCACTGGCCTAGTGTTCCAATATTCCGATATCACTGGGATGTGCCCCTGCTCACCCAACTCCAGTTCTCCGCTGACACCCACCAAGCACAAACTGAGACTTCAAATGATGGAACTAGAGCATCTCGCTTTCTTCTGTGCTCAGAGGCTACTCTGTCCCCAGGGCAGCCACCCAAGGCCGGTTGGCATGACACTCTCTGGGAATTTTTTTTAAATATTTTTTATTGATTTTTTACAGAGAGGAAGGGAGAGGGATAGAGAGTTAGAAACATCGATGACAGAGAAACATTGATCAGCTGCCTCCTGCATACCCCCCACTGGGGATGTGCCCGCAACCAAGGTACATGCCCTTGACTGGAATCGAACCTGGAACCCTTGAGTCCGCAGGCCAACGCTCTATCCACTGAGCCAAACCAGTCAGGGCATCTCTGGGAATTTTAAGGGGTACCTCAAAGGAAAGCCTGGGGTTCCAAGGCCAAATTGGATTGTGCCTTTTAAATGATATGTTTGTTTCTTAAAGGCCATTGTCAATCCTCTGGTTCCATGTTTTTCACACACTGAAAAAAAATACTTGCTCATCAAGAAGGAAGAAAATGTGGTCTTGTTTAGGCCAGCATGTTAGGAAAGTCCTCGTAATTTGTCAAGTAGTTGCCTGGGACGCACAGGTTCCCTTCACCTCCATCCCCACAACCGTACACAAGTTAAAATTCAGCAGTTCATAAGAATCAAACAGAGAGTGAAGGCTGTGTCCCTAAAGTCCTAAAATAATAAAACAAGAAATGTCCCTGCCGCACTGTCTTATGCCACAAAACTGACAACCCCAAGTAGACTCAATAAGGAGCAAAGACACAAATATAGAAAAATGTGACAGTGCTAGAAGAAAACATGGGTAAATCTTACATTTCATAATCTTGGGGGTGAGGAAGACCTTTATAAACACAATACAAAACTCATGCAACTCCATAAAACGTAAACTGTCTGTACAGCCCAAAACTGTGAAGTCAAAAGACAAATGACATGTAGGGGAAATATTTGCAACCAACAGATAAAAGACTATTCCTTCATCTACACTTTACAAATCAGTTTTTAAAAAATATTTGTGGTAAATAAAACATACATAACAAAATATACCACTTAAATCATTTTTATCGTATAATCCAATAGCATTAAGTACATTCACAGTGTTCTACAACCACCACGACCACCATCATCCACCTCCAGAACTTTTTCATCTTCACACACTGGAACTCTATATCATTAAACAAAAACTCACACACAGTACAAGTGCTTATTGTGACTGGCTTATTTCAATTAGCACAATGTCCTCAAGGTTCATCCATGCTGCAGTCTGTGTCAGAATCGGCTTCCTTTTTAAAGCTGAACAATATTCTATTGTATGCATGTGCCACAGATGGTTTATCAATTCATCCATCAATGAGCATTGCAGTTTCCCCTTGTGGCTACTGTACACAAATCAATATTTAAGTAACATATATAATCCAGTTAATGGACAAAACTACAGAAGATCTAACTCTTGGCTCGTGCAGGGGACTGCTGCTGGGAAAAGGAGAACCCATCAAAGAGGACAGCAGTCACATGGCTCTGATGACAAAAGGGGGATTTTCCCTCAGATTATCTCCCTAATTACTAGGTACTGTTTGGGTGCTTGAGCTTGTTAGTGACCAGTTTACAAAGTTATTGATGCCTATTTTTCCCTGAAGCCTTGTTCTTTTACTGTGCGAGTCTGCAGAAACCCAGGTTTCTTCGGGAAGGCGCAGAGCAGACACATCTTTCCTTCCACACCCAAAACAAAGGTGACATTTCGTGCCTACCATCTTGGAGAGAGGCAGAAAGCTAGGTAAAAGGCTGGCAATTCAGAGAACAAAGCAAAGTAAACCATGCAGAGGGAAAAGAAACAAGGGCTCTCATGGGAATAAACTCTGTGCCCATTTGCTATTATAGTGATTTTATGCTATACTGATGCACTAACAGTGATGTGGGTAAATACTGATACGTTACTAGTTCAAGGTTTGAATAAGAAAGCAGGACTCTCTTCTTTCTGTTAACAATAATGTTTGCTGTAAGACACAAAATCGTGTAGACAAAGAGGAGAATTTAATTGTAGGCACTGTCAGCACACCGCTCCTTGGTATCAGCAATTTAGTTTGGGAAGTATAAAAAAAAAATTGATTAGATGCTAAAATTATCTATATTTCTATCTCCCATCAATCCACCAGTGGAAAAAAAAACATTTATGCATTTCACTCTTCAAATGTTTAAAATCAAAAGAACTTTGGAAAGACTAAAATTACTAAGTCCACCAGGTACTAAGATTATAAACACCATAACTTTGCATTTATCTAGGACTCTGTTGAAGCATTAAAACATCTGCTTAGTAAGCAAGGTACTGCCTATCAAAATGAGTCTGTTATGGGGTCCGCTTGGCACCTGTAGCTGGCACACACTCCTTTCCTTCCTCCCAGACCTGTCCAAGGGAGCTAGAGGGAGTGTTAGAAACAGACACGGCGGGCGGCGGTGAGGTAGCCGTGAACTCTGCCCCACAATTATTAAAGTATCTACTTAGAAATCACCAGTGGGAAAGTACAAAAGAGAAATGAAAACAATACAAAGCCAACACATTTACGCCAGACACAATACCTGCCAGGCTCTGTTCTGCTGCTGGAAGAACACTGGCCACAGAGCAAAAAGTGGACAAAGTAACTGCAACGATGCTAGTGTTAGTGGTATCCGTGTGCACTCACTTAGCCCAGGGCTAAGGCGATGTTGGGCACAGGCTTCCTCTCTCACAGAGCACTTGGAGAATTTCTGCTCTAGGATCTAGATACAGGGGTCCTCAAACTTTTTAAACAGGGGGCCAGTTCACTGTCCCTCAGACTGTTGGAGGGCCAGACTATAGTTTAAAAAAAAAAACTATGAACAAATTCTATGCACACTGCACATATCATATTTTAAGCAAGACAGGCAGCGGTGACAAAAACACCCGGCATGTGGCCCGCGGGCCGTAGTTTGAGGATGCCTGAAAGTGACAGGGAGAGAGACTGCAGCTCATAAAATGCCCAACTCACCCAAGGGAGCCTTGCTCATTATGCCAGGATCTCTGTCTAATGGAAAATGCTGGTGAGGCTGGAATAACAGGAACATTTGCAGCTGGACTATGGCATTTACTCCTGCAGGGACAGACCTGCCAGGGAATGGGCGTTTTCTGAGGTCTGGCCGGTAGGCACAAGGCAGCCCTAATCAAGAGGCAAGGGGCACACTAGTTCCACTGCCACTGCTGGCTACCTGTCGCTTCAACTCTCCATTTGCCCACTTCTGGGCAGACACCAAGATCACAGATACTCCCTATGGAAGCGCTTTGAGCTCTTTGCAAGAAAAGCAACTTTAAACCAATGAATTGCTGTGACTCAACATTGAATTAGAAGGGAGAATCTAAAACAGTGAGAACAGTTCCAAGAACTAAACTGTACTGAATCCAACCCATTAAAATCATCTCTCAAAAATATTTATAGATATGAAATAAATGTTTCCTGTTCTTCTCGGGACACACTCCGGCATCTCCCTTTTTTCTCACCGGGCCCAGGATCAAAAGCAACTCCATGCCGATGCCACACTGGTCAACCCAACTCCATGTTACAACTTGTTCCCCAGGCCAGGCAGCACCCCTGCCTCGCAGCAGAGGAAGAGAATCCACAGCAAGCACAATAAAATCAGCAGCACCCCTGCCCCCCCTCCCCCCCGGCTATTTTCATCTATGCATTAATTTCTTCCCTTTTCTCTGTAATGAGTTGCATTTAAATAAAATGTTTCACATAGCCTTTCACACAGCACTAGACACTCTTCATTAAAAGTGACTTTGAGAAATAATGCAATGTCTGGAAAAAGAGGTACACATTTTAATTAGTACAGCAAGGCCAAGTGGGAGAAGGACTCTTTGTTAAAAGCATAAATTACATTTGAAATCTAAGGGCAAGGGTTTATAAAATAATTTCTGAGACCATTGAAGAGCTACACACAATGGTTAATAATATAGAGCTCTGAAGATAAAAGCATATATATATATAGTATGTAAACACTGACAAGTCACTGTGTATTCATCTAATTGGCAATATGAAAAGATGGAAATCTAATTTGTTAAAAATTACACATACCATTGCAACAACAATTACGAATCATCAGTAAACTTCACGTTATTTACAGGCTGACAGCTAGCGGCTGACTTTGTTTCTTTGTTTCTTCTGTGTTACAGAGAGAGAAAGAGAGAGAGAGAGAGAGAGAGAGAGAGAGAGAGAGAGAGAGAGAGAGAGAGAGAGAGAGAGAGAGCTCAAGGTCCACAAGAATTCAGAGACAGAGAGGGAGGGAGGGAGGTGAAATGCAAGTCTATTCACTATTTTTATGCTGGACTTTCCAATAACTGAATTTGATGAGGAGAAAGGGAAGAAACTCTAGCCTTCAGGAAAGATGTGTGTCACCTACAGCCTCCCTGCGTTATGTAAATTACCTGTGGATCTTTGGACAGCAAGTAACAGAAGTCAAAGAGATGTGTGTTTAAAGCTCAGCTCCATAACTCATTAGCTCTGTGATCTTAGGAAGGTAATTTAATCTGTTAATTTTCTCATATGTAAAATAAGAATTAATACTATCTACTGCATAGATCTATTGTCAGGTTTAAGTGAAAGAACACATGTATGTCTTTCAGAAGAAACAAAATAAATGCCAGTGCTCCCTACATGCTCTCTCTGTTTTACAAAGATAATACATAGTTGGAAGGTATTCTACATCATGTGGTAGTTTTTGCTTAATATATAGAAGTATCATTTATGAAATAGTAGTCATTAAAATTAGCTTTATGAGAAGTTTTTAATAAAATTGAGAGACGTAAAATATTCATTTAAAAAGTTACTTAAGCCCTGGCTGGTTTGGCTCAGTGGATAGAGCGTCGGCCTGCGGACTGAAAGGTTCCAGGTTCGATTCTGGTCAAGGGCATGTACCTTGGTTGCAGGCACATCCCCAGTGTGGGGTGTGCAGGAGGCAGCTGATTGATGTTTCTCTCTCATCAATGTTTCTAACTCTGTATCCCTCTCCCTCTCCCTTCCTGTCTGTAAAAAAATCAATAAAATATATACTTTTTAAAAAGTTACTTAAATATGGGCATCTAAATGAGATTTGTCATAAAATTATTTCCTATATTGTTAAAGACAATTCTTGGTATAAGAGAAAAGTACAATATAAAACATCACCAAGTCCAGAGTTCCATCAACGTGTAACCTAATCCCTCTCAAATAGGGCGCTTTAGTTGAAGTTCTGCCCATTTGAAATGTTTAGCTGCTCTAATCTCAGCTCTCTCATGGTCTCTAGGAAGGGATAAGCCTGTCTTTCACTGCAAACTGAACAAATCAATCATTACAACCAGACTGGTGACATATGGCACTTGTGTACACCACACTCCCACCGATGGCAAAGGAGGAAACTCAGTCTCTCTAGGCCAACGACTAAAATCTGTATTTGGTGAGAACTTTCTAATATTCATTAGTGAAAATCAAACACTTATTTATAGATAGGGAGACACTGTTTAAAGATTATCATGTAAAAGACATAATAGGAAAAAAGATACAAAGAGGCTTTAACAAACAGTGTTACCAGAAAGGGGCCAGGCCCACAGCGGGTCTACCTCGGGCCAGCCTTTAGTGTGTGGGTTCTGGACTTCCTGCAGGACAACTCCAGGGGAATTTGAGAGGACATTTATTAAAGCTGGGAACAGTGAACCAAGGAAGGGCTTAGGATAGAAGCAACAGGAGAGAGACGAGGTGAGGCTGCTTTGCCTCTCTAGAAACATTATGGGAAATAGGTGAGCCAAACTGGGGCTGCTGTCAGCTCACTGGAGAGTCAGAGAAAAGAGGGCCTGGGGGACAGGTTCAGGGGGTTAACCTGGGACAAGCTGCTGCTGCCCATTGCTCCCCTGGTTGTAAGTCTCGTGGGGACACAGAATTTAGGAGATGCACACCTGTGGGGGAAGAAGAGTGGGAAGGGAAAGACACAAGTGTGCTCCCAAGAGAGAGAGCAGTGTGGGGCCCTTTATTTTGAGAGTTTCTACAGGCTGGGAGTTCAGGGCTGGTCTTCAAGGAAATCTCAATCGAATATTCATCAGCTTTCCCAGGTGTGCCCTTTTAGTGTTGTGGTTTCCATTGATTGGTCAGCACCAGGGTCATTAGTCCCTGCAGCTATTCCTAGCTTCACCTGCCTGGTTTTGCTGCTTTTCTAGGCCTGGAGCTGAAATACAACTGATGCCCAGATGTTATCTCTGGGGAGGAAAGGTCAGGGGGTCTAAACTGCATAACCAGCTATGTGAAACGTCAGGGGATCTAAACTGAAAAACTAGCAATATGCCAGGGGAGAAAAGGCCACCCTGGGAGTGAGGTCTGGCACAGTTTTGCCCCTTGCTAGGCACCTGGAGCTTTCTGCCCTGTGACCTTCTGTACCTGGCTGCCAGTTGCTCGACCAGTTTGTTCAGCTGTCTGTCTCAGTCTCCGCATTCCACTTGCCAGGGAGTGTTCCTAGCTTCTTACTATCCTGCCTCAACAGTAGCCATGACTGCTTTTAAACAAAGTCTGAAACCAAATGTGAAACTTTTAAACTGATTTGGTTTTAAAGAGACTAGAAATATGCATGCAGGTTCCAAACAACACCAATTCCCAAGTATTCAACACTACAATTGTTCTCTTAATAAAGAAAATAATAGAGACAACCAAAACATCATTAATTTGGGACTGCACCGCACATTATGGAACATCAGGGGATTTGCGCAGATTTGTATTCCTAATTATGTTTTGCTTCACCTAATATTAAAATTACCTCGCGGTATTTCCTAGGCCCCATGATAGAGTGACTAGCAATATGCCGAGTGGCAAATACAAGCGAGCCTGACATGAGATCTAACGTGGTGGTAACTTTCATACACAAATTACTCCTGTCATTAAAGTGTATACATTGCCTGTGAAACTGAAAATCAGCCCACTGAGTCAAAATAAAATGGCCAAAAATAAAATCAGAAACAAGACAAGACTGTCCTCTCCACCACTTCTAGAACACCAACCTAGACTTGAACAAATGAAAAGGTAACCCTTTACTAGAAATGGTGAATATGTGAGTAGATATAAAAGACCATCTTTCTTCTTCTCTCTTAATTTCCTGAAAAGATAACTCATGTTTAAAATAAAAACAACAACAATGTAAAGTGGGGTCCACAGCATATGTGGAAGTAAACAATTGTACAAAGAGTGGGGAGGAAGTGAATGAATTATACTTACACTAGAGGCCTGGTGCACAGATTTGTGCACCACTGAGACCGCTCAGCGTGGCCTGTGGGGACTGAGCCAAAACCGGCAGTCCATCACCACTTGCCGCTCAAGCCTGCCCCTCCTGCTCATCTTGGCTGCTCTGCACCTGCTGCTGCTGCAGCTCAGTAGGCTCACTGCTGCTCCACTGTGCCATCTCCGGGCTGTGGCCAGCCATGAGCCCTGCATCTGACACCTGTCAGTCAGCTGAACGGTGCTTCTGCTGTGGAAATGCACTGACCACCGGGGGCAGCTCCTGCGATGAGTGTGCATCATAGCAACTGGTCAACTGACGTGCGGTTATTCAGTGGCTTAGCCTTTTATATATATAGATTTGAGGAGTGGGAAAGAAATGTCAGAGGGAGAACCAAGATGGTGGCATAAGGTATATACCTGAATGTGCTGCCCCCTACAACCACATTAAAACTACAACTAAAAAGCAAAATAGCCATCATCCAGAACCAGGAGAAAGCTGACTGAGTGGAAGTTCTACAACTAGAAGGAAAAGAAAAAAGCACATTGAGACTGGGTAGAAGGTGCGTAGGCATGCGAAATGGCGGCAGCAACTAGGTGCACGGTTTTTTTCAATCAGAAGGGAGATACAAACTCCCCACTGCACTGAACTCATTTCCAGAGAGGCTCTAGGGACCCAGATTCCTACGGGAAGAAACTGTGCTGTCTGGCATCGGGTCAGAAAGCGAGGGTGGCTTTCTCGCAGAGCTGTTCAAAGCGATCATTGCTACTGTGGGGGTGAGGAACTCCGAGACTCGGGACTCAGGAAGGCGGAGATGCCAAGATGTGGAGATGGCTGATGGACAGCCATTGCTGTTTCCTCCACCCTGGTGATTCCCTGAGACCCCCTCCACCCAATTTACAACCCCACCCAAGCTGTGCACAGCAGAGCAAATGAATTGCCTGTCCACCTGCAGCCTAACCTAACAAACTGCAGCTGGGTCAGAGAGCTCCAAAAGTTCCAAACCCCAAACAAAAGGGAGAAATCTGTAGATCTTGCTGTAGCTCCTGCTGGGTGGACTCACACAGCAGCTGACTTTGCATCTCCTCGGAGATCCAGGAGCCAGTGTATCCAGTGGTCAGATACCAGATTTCAACTCCTCACATCCATAAGGGACACACTCAAGAGGCAGACTCAGTGAGCACCAAAGCCCCACTGAAGCAAGTCCTGCCCCATAAGGGTGTCTCCTGCACAGCAGCTCTTCCACTATAGACACAGAGGGTCCTCACAGTCAATTGGCCTGGAGGTCATTTGCACCCAGTGATACCAACAGCAATTACGGCTTAACTACAACAAGACTGTGCACCAAGAGTGTCCACCTCAGGTGACTGGGGATGCCGAGCCACTGGGCCCAAGAGGACACCTACCACACAAAGCCACTCTATCAACACAGGGAAGCAGCCAAAATACAAACACAAAGAAACAGACCACAAATGAAAGAAAAGGAGTAAAGCAAACTACTGGATATAGAGTTCAAAACCACAGTTATAAGGCTACTCAAGAATCTTCTATGAACCTCTGAGGAACTTAGTGAGACCTTCAAGGATCTTAATGAGAATACCAAAAAAAAAATGGAAAAGGACCAGTCAGAAATTAAGCATATACTCATTGAAATAATGAATAATATACAGAGATCCAACAGCAGACTAGAGGATCACTTTAAGATTAACCATCATCTCCCTTCATCACACACTTCCAGAAAGAGTTCCTTTCACCCACCCTGGCCTGAATTAGCAGCCCTCTTCTGAGACCACACAGCCGAGTCATTGCTCTGCTAGAGGACTTGTCACTTGCCTTCCTAATGACTCACTTGTGAGTATATCCTTCTGACTCACTAGACCATGAGCTTGAGGACAAGGGCCACAAATGATTCACCTTTGGATCTTCTAGCACAGAGGCAAGTACTTAACAGATAATAAATGTTTGATGATTCATTTTCTCAATACACTTCCTCATTTCTCAATTTTCAATGACTAAATTTATGTTTGCCCTTGATAATTTTGACTACTTTCCTACAGTCTAGCTTCAACTACTTATTGTGATCATACTTTTTCACAGTGAATTTTACTTTTTAACAGTGACACTCTACATTAAGCTTCCTGTTCTCTTGAGGCAACTGATAGAAAGGGGCAAAGTAATTAGGTCTAACATCCCTAGAGATTCATTTCAAACCTAGAAACATGCATAGAGCACCTAACTCGTGCCAGGCTGGACTCAGTGCAAGCAAACTATTGCCTTTGTTGGCCACCTGTGACGTCAGGCCATTGGCGAGCCCATGATGGGGTGCACAGATTACAGGGGAAAACAACGGTTCATTTTTAAGAACAGTTTATCTAATTATAAAAGTAAAAATAAGAATTTTTTAAATTTCCATAAAATATTTACAGAAACATCAAATTACCTGTTATTTAACCATCCTGAGATAAACCCTCATTTTATTTTCATCATGATGTCCTGAGTTAACAATTTTACCCAAATTGCATGCATTTTAGTATACATTTAAAATCAATATTGAATCACAAATCTGTCCAAAGTTACCATATATTCTTCTATGATCCAAATTTAATGGCTGTATAATATTCCCTCTTGGGGTTACCACACAACTTAACTATTCCAATACTAATTGAAATTTAGAGTGTTTCCCACTTTTCATTATAAATGATGATTGAATTAACTTTCTTATGCATAAATCTTTATCTGATCCTCTACTTATTTATGAAAGATTCAGAACAATAAAGTTCTTAGAAGGGAGAAAAAAAAATTTTATATATCTGGAAAAAATATTATAATGTTTTCCTTACATTTCTGTCAATTTTACATTGTCATTAACTACATAATCACAGTGTTTCTCACACTATATCTTTAGCAATATTGAATATTATGTTCTAGTTTATTGATTTGGAAAAGGGTAATTTACTTTTAACAAATTTAATCTGTACTCCTTTGATAAGTATATGAAAACATTCATTCCTACCAGTTAACAGCCATCTCTATTCCTAACAATTACAGTTTTTAAATCTGACTCTTAAAAGACTAATTAATCAGAAGAGTCTTGCTGAATTAATTGATTTAATAGCATCTAACCTAGTCTCTCACCCTTCTTACCATGATTTGCATTTATAGCTATTGTTGAATAGGAAAAAACCTACAAAGTACAACTGCATCAAAAAATACCTATGAATAAATTTAGTAAGAGTCAAAAGATATATACTTGGAAATTTATAAGACACTGAAGGAAGAAATTAAAGAAGATACAAATAAATGAAAGCATACACTGTGTTCATGGATAGGAAGAATTATCATTAAAATGTCCATACTACCCAAAGCAACCTATAGATGCAAAGCAATCCCCATCAAAATACCAGAGGTGTATTTCTCAGAACTAGAATAATCCAAAAATTTATATGGAATCACAAAAGACCCCAAACATCCATAGCAATCTTGAGAAAGAAAAACAAAGCTGGCAGAATCATGCTACCTGATATCAAACTATACTACAAGGCCACCTTCAACAACACAGCATGGTCCTGGCATAAAAACAGACATGAAACAGAATACACAGCCCAGAAATAAACCCAGGCCTTATGGTCAATTAATATTTGACAAAGGAGGCAAGGACATACAATGGGAAAAAAGTCAATCTATTCAAGAAATGGTGTGAGGAAAATGGTGCAGATACATGCATCAAAAAAGAAAGAAAGACACTAGACCACCTTCTTATATTATATACAAAAATAAACTCAAATGGATTAAAGACTTAAATGTAAGACTTGAAACCATAAAAATCCTAGAAGAAAACACGGGCAGTAAAATCTTGAACATTTCTCTTTGGAATATTTTTTCTGATATATCTCCTCAGGCAAGAGAAACAAAAGAAAAAATAAACAAATGGAACTACATCAAATTAAAAGGGTTTTGCACAGCAAAGGAAACCATCAACAGAATGCAAAGACAACCTACCAAGTGGGGGAAGATATTCAACAATGATACATCTGATAAGGAATTAATATCCAAAATGTATAACTCATATAATTCAACACACAAAAAATTCAATTTAGAAAATGAGCAGAGCCTGGCCAGTGTTGCTCAGTGGTTCAGCATGGACCCATGAACCAAGAGCTCACTGGTTCAATTCCCAGTCAGGGCACATGCTTGAGTTTCAGGCTTGATTCCCAGGAGGGCAGGCGGCAGCCAATCAATGTTGTTTCTGTCTCATCAATGTTTCTATTTCTCTCTCCCTCTTCCTTCCTCTCTCTCTAAAAATCAATAAAAACATTATTTTTTAAATTTTTTAAATGGACAGAGGACCCAAATAGACTCTTCTCCAAAAAGGACATACAAAAGATAAATAGACACATGACAAAATGTTCTACATCACTAAGCATCACAGAAATGCAAGTTAAAACCACAATGAGATATCACCTCACACCTGTCAGAACGGCTACCATCAATCTATAAAAGGCTAATATGCTAAGTGTCCGAATATCCAACCAGTCGCTATGATGTGCACTGACTACAGGGGGCAGACACTCAACACAGGAGCTGTCATGACATGCATTGGCCATTTACAGAAAAATGGCACCGTGGACCTGGTGCCCACAAAGCACACTCGGCTTCCCCCAAGTGGGACACAGTCCCTGCCACCACCCTGGAGCGACAGCTCACTAAATCATAGCTGATGCTGCTGAGACCCCATGGCGCAATATGCAGCCCACAGCCCAGCCCAGCCCGGAAACAGTCGCTGTGGGCACTGGGTAATGACATCATGCAGCAACACCTGGCTTCTTCTCCCTAACGATTTGCCCTTGTTGGCACCTTGCTAAGCCTCCTGAGTTCGAATAGCTTAATAAGGAGAAATCTGTCCTAGCTAGATGGCATCCCCATTGTAGAAAATTTGGCTTTTGATTCAGTGTCCCTGATTATGTCTTATATTTAGGAAGCACTAATTCCTCTGGCATCAGAACTCATCTTCAACACCTCTTGAAGGCATAACTAGTTCCCAAGTAACTCAACCTCTTTCAGATTGACTTTTTAGAACATTTTAAGAAAAATGTTGACTTTAACTTTTCCTATTTCAACAACAAAAGAATCCTGACCTATGAAATTATTTTATCAGGACGTGCCAAATCTGCCTAGGATTACTTATGGTTAATAAATCTGGAATCTTTAAATTTATGACATATAACACCTTAAAAATGTCTTATAAATTGTATAACCAATTATTAGTAAATTATCAATAAAGCCTGATGTGGGGTAAGATTTGATTTTTATGGATCTGTGTTAATTCAAAGACCTTCTGTTTTGAACAGTTTATTTCATGAAATGCATTTTCTGCTTCACTTTTGATATTTTAATGTTTCTCTCTTGTTTTCTTTTTTTTGTTTTATAAACTAAGCTTAATCAAAATTTTGTTAGGAATGAATAAATTAATGTTGACTTTATGTCTGCTTTACAGGTATTCTAATCAGTATCATATATATGTTTTAATAAATATTATATAAAATAAATCTTATACTTTCTAAGTTGGTCTAAGGATTAGAAAACTGTGGTACATCTACACAATGGAATACTATGCTGCTGTAAAAAGGAAGGAGTTCTTAGCATTTGCAGGCGTATGGATGGAGTTGGAGAACATAATGCTAAGTGAAATAAGCCAGTCAATGAAAGAAAAATACCACATGTCCTCACTCATCTATGGATAATAATAACCATTATAAACTGGTGAACAAAA